>MNCI01000001.1:391180-481902 GCA_015680685.1 Gnetum montanum
TTTTTTTTTTTTTTTTTTTTGGAATATGCCTACTGTAGTATCTTCTATCCTATCATAGGCTAGTAGGGAAATATTTAAAAGAAGAAAATAAAATAAAAAAAAGTTACAACACCACTTAATAACTAGACTAGATTCCAAAACTAGAATAAGAAAGATTAAACAATAGGAATACAAAAAATCATTCACATTAAGAATAAAGAAAAAATAAGGAATATAAATAAACATAGTACAATGGTCCCTTCACAAAGCAAAGCAAAATAGTTCCTTGTCCATTACCATATAACAAATGCTAATATCATGCTATTGATTAATAAAATCTATAGCAATAACAAACACCTATGATAAAATAGAAATAAATAATCAAAATGATCTCAAATAGGGATAATGCTATTCAAATGAGACCTCTACATAGTTTTATATCACGTGTATGAAAATATTCTAAAAATAACTATTACATAATTTGACATATTATATTGATTTTCAATAATAATAGTCCACATAGTATCAAAATAGTATTTGAATATTAACTAGTTTAGCTATATATTTAGGATATATATCTATTACTTGGTCAAGGAAATTTTTTAATATTTTTGAAATTAATAAAATCTAAATTTGATTCACTAAGGATTAATTTTTATGTTAAAAATAAAAATCAATACCAGTTTATGTTATTCAATAATAAATCTTATAAAAAAGGTCATCTCTTCAGCTAGCTTTATGACAAAATTGTATCTCAAGGAACAAAATCTAGGTAACAAAGTAGAGGTAGTTCGCCTCTCCAAAAAACTCGTATCTAAAATAATAATTCCCATGAAAATGTTACTCTTAGTCTAGAATTATGATGAAAATTATTTATTTATCGTGACAAAGTCTAGGCACTTAGTAGTTAGCCTCTTGGTCATAATTCTCTTTCTTAGCTATTATGATAAGAGAAAAATTGTGATCAGGAGAGCCCCTCTTCACCATGTGATGATAGAGCATCCAGAATGTTAAGAATGGTAGAAAAATTTAGATTTTTATAATTATTAACTAAAATTACAAAACATTTGTTAGAGGTATTTTAGAGTTGCAAGATAAAAAACCATAAGAATCCACATCAAAAATCTCAAATCATAGCCTAAACTTGATAAAACTTAGATCCAAAATAATAGATCAAAACCTTAAAACCTATAATGAACTTGCTAAATCCTCATGTTAAAAATAGTAGAAAGATAGATAACATGAAGAATCATTAGATCTAACCAATACCAGAAGAATAAGCATAATACATGTGTAAAATTGCTAAATGCAAATTGAAAATATGAGGAATTGGTATATCTTTTCTACTTCATGATTTAATTAAATCCTAGGCTTCAATTTTCTTTTGAAACATTACCTTTAATCCCCACCTAGAAAAGGATTTGCTAACGTATTAGATGTATTTACATAAAAAGAAAGAAAATTAATATTTTGACAAACCCTAACTAATAGCACCTAAATCTACCCTTTTAGATGTAAGCATAGCACCCCTTATAATGCTCCAATTAGATGCATACACAAACTTCTAATAGTGAGATAAGACAAATGCTTAGGAAAAAGTGTTTAGGATGTTTATCATGGATTTATATTTCTAAAATACATGAGCCTCTAATATAAAAATAAATTTAGAACTCTATTTTTATATTTTATTTCATCTTATTTCTAAAGTATATGTTCAAGATCCTAGATAAAATGCCTAGGTATGCATACCATTTAATTATATCTTTAACTTACTTGGGACCAATAGTTAAAGTAGAGTTGTTGAAATTAACTATAACCACACTCCAAGATATATAGCCAACATGATGCTTAAAAAGCATTATAAAGGAATATGATGATGCTTGAAATATGACTAGAGGTAATAAGTTTTACTTGTAAATCTTTGTCACATAATGAGTTAACCACTTAAGTGAGCTTTCATTTGTGAAATAAGAGTTAAAGACCTTATAACATTCAAAAATTTATAGCTATACCAATTTCAAAGTAATCACATGACATACATCTTGAATACTTGAATCCACAACCATGAAAAACACATGCCCTAGTATAGTAACTTATGCAAGATCCATAATAATGTGTATAAAATAATTAAAATTATTATCATATATCAAGCATGTAGAAAATATAATATAGCCACAATTTGATAATACCCCAAGTTATGAGTTTGATTCCAATGGATTATCATTATCATTATTATTCTATCCTAGTCTCAATAACATGGGGTCAACTACATGAGTTCTGTTGCACTATTTTTCTCTATGAAGAGCTAGATCTTTATTTATTTGTAGTTCCTTGAAATCATCTTTGATCGTTTTTTCTCATATCTTCTTTGATCTTCCTTTTGGTGGATTTCCTAGAATAGTGTTATAGCAATATTTATTTATAGACTCATTATCTAATCTTCTTTGCACATGTTCAAACCATATAAGCTATCATTCTTATAGCTTATTTGAAATAGTAGCCACTCCAAGTGTTCCTCTAATGTATGTATTATGCATTTTATGTCTTTTAGTAACATTTAGTATCCATCTATGTATTCACATTTCTACCACATTGATTTGTTATTTGATGAGTGGTGGGCAGTATCTATGCCCAATCATATGAATCATAATTATTCACATGCAATCTCGTCAAATTTATTAGACTTAGTTACCTAAGTTGCTGACATTCCTAAACAATGAATTGTGTAGTTGTAGGTCATTATCTTTCCAATTCATACTTGTGTTAAACTATGCATATGGTTATGTGTGGTTGAGGCACAAGATATTTATTTTTATGTTTTTTATTATTTTTCTCCTATTTGCTAGATGATTGAATGAAAATTTGATAATTAAATTAATTAACTACTTTATTAACTAACTATCCTAACATGGAGTATCTATTCCTATTTTCCATACATATCCTAAACATATATTGATTTTTCTAGGTTACCAAGTATATACTATAGGATGTACCAAGTATCCACTACTAGGATTACCAAGTGTTAATATGTTATACTTGAAATGATCATCCTCACGTGCCTTATGAATGATAATATTAATTAATTAAGAATAAGAAAGTAAATCTCATGTAATGTAAAGTGCTGGAAAGTAGAATTATGCTAGTCTAACTACTACAATGGATGTAGGAAATTTTGATTTTATTACAATCCATGCAAATGTGTCTAGGTACATAGCCATTTAAATAAAATGCTATAAAATCTCATAAATCCATACTGTGGGCACTCAAAGGAAAAATATTCTAACTCTCGAAGGAGGAAACCACAAGAATCTAGCTAAGGCTAAGATCAGAAGGTACCATAAATGCGAGGGGTATGTGTATTTATATAGAAAATGAGTGCATCAATGTCAATGTACCTGCATCAATGTCAATGTACCTGCATCAATGTCGATGTACCTACATCAATGCATCCTAGCATATGTCAATGGGGATATGTTGATAAAGTTGCATCAATAGGCATGCATTGACATAGCTTGTATCATTGATAGTTCATCATACCTCCATGATTTAGTAAAAACTCATCCTTGAGTAAAAAAAATTGGGATCCAGTTTTTTACAAAATATAGGGAAAGTATGGAATTTATTTATAAATAGATTGACTTACTAACTCTAACTAACTCTAAGTGTCAGATTGTACAATTTCATAAAAATGAGTATCCTTTACAACAACATTAGACATATAGGTAAAATTGTAGTAGGAACCTATTAAATGGATGAAGGTGGAATGAACTTTTATACTGTGACTAAGGGTGAAGGCTCTTGTAGTGCACATGGTTCTTCATCTTGTCTTAGTTTTGCCGATGCCTAGGCTATTATGCTATTACCACTAGAATTTTAAAAGCATCCAAAAGTGCTTTCATCTTTTTCTCTTTGCTCTATGGGTCATACATGATCCAAGAAGCTTCACCTATATGGGCTAGTGTAGGAATGTCCCATGGGCATGGCATCAATGGAAACATTTCTTTGTGTTGATGAACTAGTTTACAAATGTCTTACATTCAATGTCAAACATCTTTACAAGGTTATGTATCTTCTGGTAGTCATTCATCCTCCTTGCTAGGTTCTTAGAAATAGATTGTTGGTCAGTGAACTTGCTTTTGAGAACTTCAAGGTCTACATTGGTTGTCTCAAACTTTTCTTTTGTTTCTTTATGGAGCTAAAATTTCACTTCATAGAGGATGTAGGAGTTGGCAACCTCCTTTTTCAATTCTAATCTTACCCTCCCCATTGTTAGCATTGCCAAGTTTTCATATCAGAGGTTCATGAGCTTTATATACTTTGTCATCTCCTAGATTTACAACCCTTTTACGGAGATTTCTACATTATTATATGTATTAAGTCTATTGAAGATGGGTTTCCATACATCACCTCTTTATTGGAGTTGTTGAAGGGCCTCGTTCATTTTTATCTTTGTCAATTTTATTTTTTTCTCATTGATCTCCTTGAGTAATTCAACTTGGCCCTTGTAATGATCTTCACTTGTTCCAATTTTAGTGCCTCATTCTTCTAGGTGGTTACCTCAATTGTAGTCTTCTAGTGAAGACCACAAACCTCCTACATCGAGAAATCTTGATTTTCTACTATCAGCCTCATCAAGTTTGAGTTCACCATCGCAAGTTAATTGTGTTGTTATAATATATGCTTGACTAGCTGGTCCTTTTGTTGCTCAACATTTCATAAGTGGTGATTGTTCTTGATGAGGACCAAGTTCTTTTTGTGAACCTATGACATGTCCTTGTCAATTTTGTTGGCCATAGCCTCTTGGAAGAGCACATTAAAGATTACCATTTCCTTCGCATTCTTGGCTTGTTTGTATTTCTACTAAAGCTATTAGAAAAATTCATCCTATGTAAGCTCTAGCCTGAGAATGGTGGGGTTAGAGAGATGGGCTCTCAACTCAATAGCTTTAATAGCTAATCATTGGTTGGTCATAGTACCCATCTCAAGTTTTGTATTAGTAATTAGTAGTTTTTCCCTTGTCTCTTGTAGTTATGACTAGTTCATGGTGATTTTATCCAAGAGATCAAAGATATTTAGAAGCAATTACACTACTTCCACTAGTCTTTCTAACACCTTCTCATGTTGGGTAGTACTCATTTGATCACTTCATACTCTTATAGATGCTCTATTATCCATCATCTATCTTGCTATCTCTTAGTCCTTATGTTGTGTCACTAGGATTGTTAAAGCCTCACCTTCCTCAAACATGACTAGGAAGCATATCTTTTCTAGAAATCATAGGAAATGTTTGTCTAGGTATCGACACTGTGATCTTCTTGGTACTTGGATTGGACCTTGTGGTTTCCTAGTTTCTCTACATGGCGAATAACAAGGTTGTATGACTATTTAGCTACTTGATGGTTCTTGTGACCTTGTTCAAATGACTCATGGCTAGATGGTAAATGGATGATTATCCACCACCTGCACATCCTTGTTGTTACTACAACCACTACTCCAAAAGCTTTTTGATTCATATGGTAGTTGTGAGCATCTTTGATGTAGTTTCTAGGACCATAGGTGATGGTGGTAGTAGCTACTTCTCTTCTTGCAGCTTTGCTACTACCTATCCTTTATCATTTCCCACCATAATGTAGCAAGAGCATGGCAGACAACATCATTTGAGTAGTGAGCTATTCCTCTCCTTTTGCATAGCTTGTGGATTAAGCATGGGAAGGGAAGTGTCTTCCTATCCTTCTCATTATTCTTGAGCTATTTCTCAATGTCTAGGAAAATGTCTTAGGGTAGGTTAACCAAGAATTCCCGACTTAGAGTAGCACATGTTCTTATAGAGAAGACTATTATCTTATTGGGGCTCATCATTGGGTTTAGGTAATAAGACATAATTTTGAAATATGCTCACTTCATCTTTTTAAGGGCACTATACTCCTTATGGTCCATCCTGTCACATCACAGGATCCATTCCTTCTTGGCCTTTACATTCACCTATGGTGATATTTTAGCTAGTTTTTCCTTAGTGTTGGGAACATCAAGGGATTTTGTTATGGCCTCTACCAAATAGGATATGGTGATCTCCTTGATTTTTTACCAATGCATCTCCTTAGTTATTCAAAAATAAGTATGTCTCTTTTCATATACTATTCTCTACTATTAGAGGGAATGGACCACAAGGGGGATTCCTCTAGTTGTATTCAGACCTCCTATGATGCTAGTTCCAAGAAGAATTTAAAGTTCATCTTCTGAAGGATGGAACTTTGGACCTCCTTGATCCTAATGCATTCTAAATAGTCCTTGGTTAGGATGACCTCCAATGTAGGCCTTGTTCTAGGAGCCTCATCCTACCTAGATTGGATTCTTTTGGTAGTGGAAATCTACATGACAAATTTCACTTTGGGCTCTTCTTGAAGACATCTAGTAGCATGTGTGACCTTGTCCACTTGCTCTTAGAGTTATGGTTGCTACTATTGTTTACCCATTCCTCCTTAGGGTTGCTTTTTCATGGGCTTTGAAGGCCCTCCTACTTGTAGTCCTTATTTTGGGGCCATTTGTGATCACAAATGTAACCCATGATCAACTTTTTATTTCATAACCTCTAGTTGTTTGACTAGCTTTCTTGTTAGATCAGGTTATATTTAGTTATTGGGTGTTAAGGGTTGATCATTTAAGTGTTTGTTTATGATCTTGACAATGTGTATTATTTTAATATTATTTTATTTCTAACTATCAAATTTTATTTATTGGTCTTAACCCTTTATGATGATTAATTTAATATTATTTTAAGAGATTGACCATGGGAAGTTAGAAAAATTTCAAAAACTATTTTGAGATAAACCAAAGGTTTGTGTTTCTCACAAATTAAAGTTGAACTTCGGTAGCTCACAGGGTCAAAGAATGAGTGAAAACAAGTTAATGATTGGTGAGTAAGAAGGTTTGGATGGCCTTTGGACTCTAAAAAAAATACAAAAACTTCTCTAGTGCTTTTGGAAAATGGTGAAAAATGTGCCAAGTTTCTTGCATATATATAGACTTTTTATACTATGTTGATGAGGCTACATAAACTCAACACACTACATTAATAGGGTAGTGTTAATGTAGCTATGCATAGCTATTTTTCACATTAATAACTAGAGAAATTTTAGATGAGTTTTGAAATTTAACAAGAGATAGATGGAAGTCAGAAAGATGGAGGATAATTATAACAACATAGAAGATAATAGGTGTAACCTAGAAGAAGCAATTCTAGTGGATTTGGATAAATATATGATATCGTATACAAAAAACTAGATGTTTGAATGATACTAGAATGATTGATTAAGTAAGTGACTTATTATTAGGAAATTTAAGTTAAGTTATACCAAAGGGATGCAAGTGGATCCTTCCAAAAGTAGGAACAAATCTCTTGTGTCATTACATACCTTCATTGTAAGAAGTTTGTGTACCCCAATGATGATAAATGGTTGAGTTAAGTTAAATCTCATACTAATGAAAGAAATTATCCAAGTTTTATGTGATCTAGAAAAAAAACTAAGAAATTTCATATGGCATTAGATAGTGAGGTGGTAAATCATGAGATGAATGAATGATAGAGAGAGCATGTGAAAGAGAAAATTGGCATCTTAGTCACCCAATATTTTTGGTGAAAATGGTGATTAAGATGACATGATACTGATCCATTCCAAGTTGACACCAAGTCTAGTTCTCTTTAAGAAACCTTGCATTGACATAGGTCCACTTTGCATTGATTGAATGTTTAGGCCAACTCCAAAGGACAATCATCACTCCAAGAGAAGAAAAAAAGGAAAGAAGGAAGTAGAAAGGACCTTAGGTAGAAGGGTGTCTTTAGGCAAGAGTAACATGTCTTTCCAACCACATAACCAATGCTTCTAATCCATTATGGAATCTAAGGGATGTGCTTTGAATTTGCATGTGTTTGTGTTTTTTTTCTCACAAATAGCACATCATCTAAAGAAATGCTTCCTTTTATGGTAGACGGTAGGAGTGATGACATACTAGTGGAATTTTATAGAACTTAAGAATGATGTTGAGAGAAACCATATCAAATCCCCTTGAGCTCACATACTTTTTCATTCCCTCTTGGTCCTTTGCTAGTTCGTTGGATAGCAAGATCATTGATTAAGTTTTAGGTTTTAATGTGAAAGAACCTTGTGCTTCCAAAATACTAATTTCTCTTGGAACAAATGGAATAGATGAGTTTCATGAGCTCATTGCCTAATACCACTATAAAATTGAGAGAGTATTAGTAAAGAACATAATCGAAAGACAAAAATTACCCTTTTTGGTTAACCAATCATAATAGTAATAGCTTCTTTAATACTTGTTAGATTTGTAGTAGCAAGAATAAAATCCAAGATTTCCAATAAAACTAGATGAAATTAATAAAGGAAAAAATAAAAAGAAAAATATTTAAAATAAGCAAGAAAATATGTAAGAAATGAAAACCATTTAAAGAATAGTGAAAAAAGGTGAAATTCTGGTTAGCCTTATCAATGTGTTAGCACATATGGCCATCTTCCCCAAGACTATGATGAGAGGAGGAGATTCAAAAAATGTGTAGAGGTATCAATGTTATTAGTTACTTTGGGTTCCAAGAATGGCTTAACTTATTTTAGGTTTACCAAAAGTCATATTTCAGAGCTTGATGAGTGGTAGATGATCATGGATTTGGAAGAAAAAGTTGCATATATGATGTAAGATCCTTTCCATTATGTTTGAAACTTAGTGCATTGTGGCATATGCATGGAATTCTAATAAAGAACCTTATCACCAAGTTGGAATTTAACTCTTCTTATCTATGCATCATGACATTGTTTGAAGTGTATCTTATGTATCTCATTCATCATTAGCACTACTTGTTAGTTCTTATCTAGCACATTGAGTATCACTAGTCATTCTTTTTGTACTAGATTAATGTTAAGGTTAAGCTTATAGACCATTTTGAGTGTATGGATTTTGGCTTGAATTGAAAGTTTTGGTAACTTTCTATACACTAACTCATAGGAAGAGTAGACTATAGGAAGCTTCCAAGTTGAATGATATGTCCAAAGAGCATCGTTGAGTTTAGTACTCTAGTCCTTTCTATATCTATAAATTATTTATGTTAGTATTGTAGTGATTTTCCTATTTATGAATTCAACTTGATCATTAGCTTTGGGGTGATAGAAGGTTGTGAGTTTATGTTGCATCCTCAAGTGTTGCACTAGTTTCTAAAAAGTAGAACCTGAGAAGTGGATTCCATTATCAGAAATGAGTGTTCTAGGCATACCAAACCTATTTACCACATGTAGTTATACAAGTTGAGCTACAATGGTAGATGTATAGTCTAATACTATTTTAGCTTTAAACCTCTTAATACAATAGTCAACAACAACAATGATGTAAGCCATCCTATTTAACATGAGAGTAATGGTTCCCATGAAGTCAATGCCCTAGAGGTCGAAAGGCTCTATTGGTCAGATCCACCATTGGATCCCTTTCAGTGGTGTAGTTATTTCTCCATCTATTTAATAGTGCTCACATGAATGAAAGAAATGATAAGAATCTCTAAAGATCATTGGTCATAAATATTATTCCATGAGAATCTTCATAGTTATCCTCCCCATGTAGTGGCCCCCAAAAGAACCCTCATGAGCATCTTGATGGATGTGAAACTAATCATCATCAAGTACATACCATCAAATTAGGCCATTGGAAAAAACCTCATAAAAGTTACCATGTATTTCCATGTATTAGTTAACCTAATGAAGAAACTATTATTTCATCTTATTGTCCCATTCAGCTTAGATCTCCTGGGTGAGAAGATAGGAGAGGAACTCATGATACTAATTGGCAATCTTAGGTTCTTCAATATTAATGGATTTAGCAAAGAGGAGTTTATCTAAAAACTAATTAGATAAAGGCTTCTTATCCTCTTTTTTGTCTCATCATAACTAAAACAAGTGATTGAAAACCACATTCTTAGGTTTTTTTCTTATTCATCATGGTTAGATCAAATTCCTACAAAATCACTAGCCATCATATGACACGAGAGCTCATCATCAACTTATTCATTAGGAAATGGATGGTACTATGGTTATTATATACAAAGATTTGATATCCAAGAACATGGTGCTTGAATTTTTTTAAGACATACACCATTGCCATAAGCTTCTTTATAGTGGTTGTGTAATTCAGTTATACATCCACAATGCTTCTTCTTGTACAATGGATGTAATATGGGCATTTTTGATCATTCAATTGTATAAGAACCATCCCCAATATGTAGTTGGATGCATTGTTTATTATGTGAAATGATCTAGATCAATTTGGAGCATATAGAATGGGAGTTTCTATGAGCATATTCTTTAACTGCTAGAATTCTTATTTGCATTTGTTGATCTAGTTAAAAGATGTATTTTTCTTTGTAAGTTTGACTAGTGGTTGGTGATTTTTGGGAAATTCTTGATAAAGAACCTATAGTAACTAGTATATCCAAGGAATGACCTCACATCTTTTATAGTTTGAGGTTATCTAGTTATTTTCTTGATCACTTCTACTTTCTCCAAGTCCACCTCAATCTCATTTCCTGAAATTCAATGCTCCAAAATAATGTCTTCTTGAATTATCAAATGGACATTTTCCCAATTAATCCATAAATTTATCTCTACAAAATGCTTCAATACTTGCTATAGATGGTCCAAAGCTTATTCAAAATTGGTACCATAAGTGGAGAAGTCATTCATAAAGACTTCTATACCAATACTAATTTGTTGTTGAAAAATACTAAGTACTAGGCATTAGAAAGTTTTAGGAGTCTTACATAGGCCAAAGGACATCTTCTTATATTTAAAATTTCCCTAGGGAATTTTGAAAGTTGTTTTGGCCTAGTCTTCTAATGTTATTTGAATTTGGTTATAATCACTATAACCATCCAGAAAACTGTACTAGTTATGCTCTACAGTTATATCCAACACCTAGCCCACAATTGGCAATGGAAAAATATCTTTAAATTTTTACATATTCAATAGCCTAAAGTCTATAGAAATCTTCCATTTTCCTTTTTTCTTTGGTATAATCATGAGTAGGCTTACCCACTTACTTTTTGCTATAGGATAAATGAATCCTGCCTTAAGGAGTTATTCCACTTCATCCTTAATAACTTGCTTCATGCTGATGGCTATCATCCTTCCTTTGATGCTTGTGACCATGATCGCGATCATGATCTCCTTTGTCCCCATTTTCTTGACTTGCTTCTTCGGATCCATTTTTGTCATTAATCCATTTTAACTAGAACTAGGATTATACATTCTAGTTGAGGGCTCCTTGAATAAAGCCAAAGAGAGGAGAATCACTAAAGAAGTAGTCACCTTCATCAATTGGGCCAAGTAGAGGTGGAAAGATATTTGACCCATTTCCCTTCACAAGCTCATGTTGGTGCTCTAGCTACTAATCCCTTAATTTTTGTGCTTCAATGGGATGATAATCCCTTGAGTTGAGATCTCACATCTCGTATTCTCCATGGAGATGTTGAAGCTTGTGTCATGTGAGCATTAGCTAGAGCATTTCTAGAATAGATTGGTTAGGTGACAACACAATGTTGCCTTTCATATCATGGCACTACATCAGTTCATCTTGATGTAAGATGAAGGTAAAGTCTGGTACATACTCATTGGGATGAGCATACACCACCTAGTATTGTTGAGGCACCTAAACTGCCCTGGGCAAAGATGGGCTCCTATAAGAAGAAGACATTTTTTGTTAATAAATAGTGTGTAGTTGAGATTTAATTTAATTATAATAAATTTTTTTTGTAGGATTTTACTCTTACGGTTCGAACAACGAGATTACTAAGTTTCACTAGGTTTAGATAGCACACGAAGAACTATAGTCCTTGACAATGGTGCGAATGATGAGTAGCAAGGTACCCCTATGCCCAACCATATGAATCACAAGCATTCATGTGCAATCCAGTTGAATTCCACAAACTATAATTACTAAGTGTACTAGAGCTAAATAGTGTGTGCATGTTGTTTGTTCGTTGTGTTCCCAGTTCCACTTGTGGAATGCAATTGTATGATTAAGTGTGAATGAGGCATAAGAATTTTAGTATTTTGTGTTTTAATGGAATTACTCACCTAGAATCAGAATAAAAGTAAAGGTGAATAAAAGTAAGAGCGATTAATTGCTAAGTAAACTATAGTCTAATCTAGCCTAACACAAGTAACTATTCCCACTTCTCGAACATATCCTAAACATTGTACAAACAATGTTGGGCTGTCAAATGCTAGTTCTTTCTGACCTACCAAGTGTCACACTATATTTATAGACTTCGGAGTAACCCTATAATATTGAGTGTACGATATCACATCTTAGGCCACGATATCATGTACTTGATATTGCGGCCACCCTAATATCAGAGTGATGAAAATACGATTTATCATATCCCCACGACTAAATAAAAACTCTTCCTTGAGTACAAAAGAAGAGGATTGATTCCTTTATAAAATATAATAGGGGATGTTGACTTATTTGATTGACATGCAGAGTGACAGAGAAAATATACAAATACATTAGTGCCCAAGCATACAATATTAACGTTGAATGTTCATGACAATAGGAAGGAA
This sequence comes from Gnetum montanum, assembly GCA_015680685.1. NCBI lineage: Eukaryota > Viridiplantae > Streptophyta > Gnetopsida > Gnetales > Gnetaceae > Gnetum > Gnetum montanum. The sequence continues at coordinate 403,777 of MNCI01000001.1, forward strand.
CACCAATAGATCCAAAGGACATACAACCCCTCTTGGCAATAGAAGAATGAGGGAGAGGTAGTAGAGATCCAGTGATTAGGAACAATATCCCATGAGTGATATGATTACATCCTCCTTGGTGATGATAGTCCTGCTTCTAGTCTACACTTCCCACTACAATCACAAAAAAACTAAGGATTAGTATTTATAGTGTAATAGATAATGGCTAAGTACCTTCTCTCNTCTTGGTGATGATAGTCCTGCTTCCAATCTACACTTCCCACTACAATNTCCAATAGATCCAAAGGACATACAACCCCTCTTGGCAATAGAAGAATGAGGGAGAGGTAGTAGAGATCCAGTGGTCAGGAACAATATCCCATGAGTGATATGATTACATCCTTCTTGGTGATGATAGTCCTGCTTCCAATCTACACTTCCCACTACAATCACAAAAAAACTAAGGATTAGTATTTATAGTGTAATAGATAATGGCTAAGTACCTTGTCTCATCGATGATTTTATCTAGCCAGGTTTTGATTGTGATAGATTGGTTACTTAATGTTGTTAGTGGAAAGACTGACGAATGGGTTAAGTAAGAGAAGCAATCCATACAATTCAGAAAAAACTTAACACAAGTAGCATTGGAAAGAGGGTATTCACAACAATAAAAAGGAGCTCATTACAAATAGTTGTGAAGGTGCATACAATTGGATGACATGGATGGGATAAATAAAAATAATTTGATTGTAACAATGTCTACGAATAAAGAACTTAACTTGACCAAACCAAAAGATATGCAAGTGGGTCCTCCCCAAAGTAGGCATAGGCCTCTTATGCCCTTGTATAACTTCAAACCAAGGAGTCTGTGGGCACCATGGATGATTATTGGTTATGAAAAGTTAAGTACAAAAATCCAAAAGTAACTAATTGAGAAACTAGACACATCAAACTAGAACATTGAATCAAAACATGAAACTGGTAGTGAGATGTGTTATGAAAAGCATTGATGGATGATAGAGAGAGTGGAATGGAGTTCTTAATTATGATCACATACAGTCCCTTGTGGAGTTTGTGATTAAATGACTTGGTAGGATCCATCCTTAGTCTAGATCAAAACCAACCACTTTCAGTGACTTCACATTGACATTCTAAGGCTAGTCCATCCCCTGAGATACAAGAATGCTCCCACAAAACAACCACTATTCCAAATTGGAGTGAAGGTAGGAAGTGAGAAAGGGCCTTAGTTAAAGGAGACAAGAAAAGTCTCATAACTAGTGCTTGTAGCTCTTTTATTTGGTCTAAGGGGTGTGCTTTGAATTCCCATGTTTGTTTGTTTGTTTGGTTTTTTTGAATGGAAACCACACCATACAAAGACTCCATGCATTTTATGCATTTATTTTGTCGAAGGGTGTGCTTTGAATCCTCATATTTTTTTTATGAGGAAAACACCATGCAAGGACTTATTTGACTTCCTATTATGAAATGATGCTGAATGGTGAGAAGCTTCCAAGAACACTCCTACACAGGAAAATAGAAAAGCACAAAGAATATCGCATCCCTTTGAAGCCACACCCTATCCAAACCTTTGAATCCTTCCTAATTCCAGAAACTACACAAGTTACCAATTTTATTAAAGTTGTATTAATGAAGAAGAGACTACATGCTTTCAAAACAAGGAAAACCATAGAGTATGTGAATGGGTGGATGATGTGGACTCACTGCCTATTACATGAAAAGAAACCATGTCCGAGTCGTTAGTAATGACATTCAAAGTTAGAAAACAAACATCAACAATCAAATTACAAATAAAGCATACCACCATCAAGTAGTGCATTACCATTGTACCTTCCACCTTATTAGTAGAAAAAGTAGGGAAACACATCAAACATAAGAAAACATAACCATAAAAGAAAGTAAAAGAGTAGACAATAGATGTTAAATATATTAACATTGGTGTAAAAAAAACTAAGAAAAGACCAATAACCTTAAAAATACAAATATGTAATATAAAGATGTAAAATAAAGAAGATGAAAACAAAAAGTTGTAAAATCAAAACTATGTAAAACAAAAAGGTCAAAAACTGAGGAGCCACCTAAGGTGTTAGTATGGGTGACCATCTTTCCCATGACTAAGTTAGAAGGGAGAGATCCAAAATATTGAGCGTGGTTGTCCATCTGACGAGGTGTTTGTTGCATTGGTTGGCTTGAGCTTATGGAAAGGTTTCATTTGTTGAATGTTGACTAGTTGTTTCTTGTCTAAGCTATCAGGTTTGTAGATGATCATGGCCCTAGATGAAAAAGTTTCATCAATGATGTAAGGTCCTTCCAACAATGTTTGAAATTTGGTTTGTTGGGGTACATGTGTAGGATTCCAATAGAGAACCTTGTCTCCTAGTTGAAACTTGAGTTTTATTATTTTAAGGTCATGGTGTTTCTTGTTGAATGCCTTATGCATTTCATTGGATAATAGGGCCATTAACTGATTTTCATCTAGCAAGTTGAGACTCATTAATCATTCTTTCTATGCTAGACTTAGATCTAGGTCAAGGTCATAGGCTGTAGAGAGTGTACAGAGCTTGGATTGGATGGGAAATGTTGGTAGTTTTTCATACACAAGCTCATAGAGAGAATAACCTATGGGAAGTTTCCATGTGGAGCATTCGCCCAAAGGGCATCATTTAATTTAGTGCTCTAATCCCTTTAGTAGTTTTTAATGGTATGTGTTAAGATTTATGTAATCTCTCGATTAGTGACCTTAGCTTGGCCATTGGCCTAGGGGTGATATGATGTTGTGAGTTTACGTTTAACCCCCAAGTGTTGCATCAACTTCTAGAAAGTGGCACCTGTAAAATGAGTTCCCAATCAGAAATTAATGCACAATGTACACCAAACTTGTTTACAATATTTTGTTAGACAAATCGAGCAGCAGTGGTGGATGTACAATTGGTGATAACTATTGCTTCTTTCCACTTGGTATAATAGTCAACTACGACTATTATATATGCCTTTCTATTTGATAAAGGTGTGATGGGATCCATAAAGTCAATGCCCCAAATTTTGAATGGTTTAAGAGGTTGTATTCATTGTTGTGGCCCCTCCATTCGAGCTATCATTCCACCATCCCTTTGGCAATGAACACAAACATGAACAAATTGATGTGCATCCCTAAAGATTGTTGGCCAATAATGCCCTGCCATGAGGATTTTTATGGTTGTGTGTCTCCCAGCATAATGGCCCTGACAAGGACCTTCATGAGCATCTTGGAGAACACATAGTTGATCCATATCACAGACACACTAATGTACTAGTCCATTAGGAAAAACCTTGTAAAGGTTTTCATTAATCTCCAGAAAATATTTAACCTGATGAAGAAATAGTTATTTCTTTCTAGTATCTAGCCCTTGTGGTAGTTCTTGCTTAAGTAGATAAGTGAGGATGGTATCATACCATTTTAGTTCATTGGTAATTTGTGCATTAATAGCACCTGCAAGGAGAGATTCATCAAGGAATTGATCAGATAAAGAGCTATCTTTCTTCTTGTTATCCCATCTCAGTCACGATAAGTGATTCATCTCACATTCTCCACACCTTTACAATCTACCATCGTGAGATCAAATTTCTTCAAAATCACAAGCCACCGTATAACATGGGGGCTCACCATTGGTTTTTTCATTAGAAGTCTGATGGCACTATGATCTATGTGCACAAACACTTTATAGCCAAGCGCATAGTGCCTAAACTTCTCTAAAGTGAACACCACTGCCATCAACTCCTCTTCTATGGTGGTGTAGTTTAGTTGTGCACCTGCGATGCTCTGGCTTACGCAGTGAATGTAATATGAATGTTTTTGATCATCCATCTGTGTAAGCACTGCTCCCAAAGCATAATTCAATGCATCAGTCATCACATGAAATGGTCTGGACCAATCTGGTGCTTGAAGAATGGGAGTTTCAACAAGCTTTTACTTCAATTTTTAAAATACTAATTCACATGCAAGGGTCCAAATGAATGATGCATCCTTTTTTGTTAATTCTACTAACAGCTTGGCAATTTTGAAAAACTTCTTGATAAATCATGGGTAATAGCTAGTATGACCAAGGAATGACTAAACTTCTTTGACTATTTCAGGTTGGCGGGTTATTCCTTGGATGATCCTTATTTTTTTTAAGGTCCACCTCAATTCTTGCTTTGGAGATGTGATGCCCCAAGACTGTGCCTTCCTGGACCATGCCATGGCTCTTTTGCCAATTGAGCCAGAGGTTTTTTTCAACACATCTCTTCAACACCTACTTAAGAAAGTCTAGGGATTACACAAACATAGCTCCATAGGTAGAAAAATCATCTATAAAGACTTTTACCCCGCTACTGATTTGTTGTTGGAAAATGCTAAGTAATCATTAAAATGTGCTTGGGGCATTGCATAGACCAAATGGAATTTGTCAGTAGGCAAAAGTTCCCTAAGGACTTGTGAAAGTTGTCTTTTCTTGGTCCTTTGGTGAAAACCAAATTTGATTATAGCCACTATAACTATCTAGAAAGCTATAAAAGTTGTGCCCTGAAATGGTGTCTAGCACATGGTTGACGAAAGGCAATGGAAAATGATCCTTGAAAATTGCCATATTGATCAGCTAAAAGTCAATGCACACCTACCATTTCCCTCCTTTCTTTGGCACAATCATGGGTGGGCTAATCCACTCACTATCTATGATAAGGTAAATGAATCCCACTTTGAGGAGTTTTTCAATCTTCTCTTTGACAATCTATTTTAACTTGGGATTCGAATGCTGCTACTGCTGTTGTTTCAACTTGAGAATAGGGTCGATGTATATTCGGTCTTGGCATATTCTTAGATCTATCCCAGTGAGTTTGGAATATGATTAGGCAAAGGCTGCTAACCATTTTTTCACAACTTTTATTAATCTTTTCTTTTATTTTGCAACAAGCTTGGTATTAATAATAACCAGACTTCCATTTTTCAAAAATACATACTCCATTCTAGCCGATAGTTTCTTCAATTCAAGGGGCTCTTGGTTAAAATTATTAGAAATTTTTAGTTCACCCCAATTAACATCATCATTTGCTTCTTCGAAGAGCTGGTGGTGAACTTGCTCAAGTTTATCCATACTTACAACGTATTCATACATTAGGCCCTCAATCAGTTCCATACATAATGTACTACTGCTAGCATCAGCTATCAACCACTTGGTGCCCTCTTGTTTTGTGACTATTGTGTATAGACATCTTTGGATCTTAGCTTCTAGTACACACTACTTACATGCAGAGATAGATTTTTTCTTTACTGATCATAACTTTTGCACATAATGGCACCCTGAATTGTTGTATGTGATTCATGGAACTCTCTTCTTCTCAATCTTTTCAAATTAATTTTCTTTTGATATCTCCAAAGAAAGATCTCTAATGCCAATTTTGGCATCAATAGTACTTAGCCACGTCCTTCCCATAATAGTTGAAAAGTCCCCCTTACAGTTCTCCACTTTGATTACTAGGAAATCAGTGGGATATGACCACCCACAAATGGTGGTGATGATGTCTTTAACTAATCTCAATGGAACAATGATGGATTGGTCTACTAGTTCCAACTAGATGTTGCTCTTCTTCAAAGGAGGAAATTTCTACATTTTGTATATCTCATGCAAGATCAGATTAACACCGAAACCAAAGTCAAGAAAAGCTTTGCAAGGCTCATTCCTGATAATTTGCAAGTAAACCAAGGGACTCTTAAGATCTACTAATTTTCTAAGTAGGTTACCAACTCAAATCTAATCAGATACAACATGTGTCAACATTATAGTATGGATTCAAAAAGGATTTTGATTTGAAGGGGACTTGGATAGTGAGGAAACAAAGGAAGTTGGAGGAGTAGGGTTACCAACCACTGATGTATCAAATGGCTTTAGTGGACTATGAGGTTGGAATAAGGATCTTTTCTTTATTCGTGGTTCTAACCTACTAGATGGGTTAACTAATTGTAAGTTAACTACCCTCATAGCATTTCTTTGTTGTGGTTGTGTAGGAAATTCAGCATGCATGGATGGAGCAAGCGGTAGTTGTGTAGGAGGTGGAGGAGTAGGTGTAGGAATAGGAGATGCATGAGGCTAGTAGGTGATATCCCTCCTTGGATAGGGTGATTGGTATATTTTAGGAGAGTAATGGTGAGGCTGGTAAGTAGCAACATGACCAGAGGAGTCTTGTGGAAAAGAAGGTTGTTGAACATAGTAGTCATAGGGATCTAGTTGTTGGTAAGGGTATTATTGTCTTGGAGGGGGCAATGCCCATGATTGTGATTGCTACCACTACTGGTACAATTCATAGGGTTGCACAAGAGTTCCACTTGGATAGTATTACTATGGTTGGTAAAACTGTCGAAGATTTCCTTGTGGATAAGATAATCTTTTGGGCATTTGCCTTTGTGCAAGTCATGGATGTAAGGCATACACCCCAAATTCTTGCAAGTGTGATATAACTGGATAACATCCCTTAGGATGTTCATGCTGGTAGACATCACATCCACCATCATCATTTGAGTTTCTATCCATAGCCATCTCTATTGCAGCCATTTTACCTTTACCCTTAGATATGGCATGTTCAGACTTCTTATGCCTCCGATGCTCATGCTCACCACCTTTCTCCTTAGACTCTTCAAAAAATTTTGCAATAGCTTGAAACCTATTGTCCATGGAGTCCCATAATTGATCAACCTTAGTTGTGATTTCTTATTGAAATTTCTAGAATGACAAAATTTTCTAATTAACCACCTCATCTTTGGTGAATTCATCCTCACTATCACAAAATTCTACCGACCTTTTTTTGAATAGAAGGGTCTCTATTATTTTCTTTTGAACTTTCATGTTTTCTTAGCTCTCCCTCCTTCTTGGCTACCTAAATTATTTTTTGAATTTGACATATGATTAACTTTGTTAATCTCTCTTGGGCATAGATGCTAAGGATTTTCCTGGTTTCAGACTACAACCTATCTATGATATGGTAAAACTGATCAAGTTGAGAGTATCCATGGTTGGGACACCTATGCAATAGAGATTAGTATCGACCAGTAGTAGCATCCAAGGGCTCATGATTTCCTTGTTTTCACCCCTAAATTTATTTTCTTAGATTGGATACTTGGGAGTACGTTTGATATTTGTCATTGAATAATTCCAACATTGTACTCCACCACCTCATCAATTCTAGTTCCAAGGATCAATACCAATTTTCTGCTTCCTTTATGAGTGTCCTTGGAAATAATTTCAGCTTTTGCTAGTCATTTTCAATATTCTACAAAGCACATGCATCTTGGAAGGCCTAAAGATGATTTTGTGAATCAAAATCATATCCTCCCTCAAACCAAGGGATGTTGCTCATATCTAGCCTCTTTATCCTATTGTTCTTCACATGCCTTATTGGAATCCTCATAGCCTCTGCAATATTTAACATGCCTTGAGTAGCAAGTAGAGATTCATCAAGGCCATGATGGTGGTGCCTATGATGTTCCCTACTAGCCCTTCTTTCTTGATGATGGGCCCCTCTAGATTATCCACATCTTCGATCATGAATATCTCAATGGTCCCTTCTGTTATTTTGGTTTCATTAGTCACCCCCATCATGGTTATTTCTTCTACAACCATGATTTGAACCAGATGAAGAAGATGATTATGATGATGAAGGGGAAGAAGAAGGAGAACTTGCTTTGTGCTAATGCCTATCATCCTTCCTTTGATTCTTGTGATCACAATCGCAATCATGATCTCCTTTATTCCCCTTTTCTTGACTTTCTTCTTTAGATCCATTTTTTTCATTGGATTCATTTTCACCAAAATCTAGGATTATGGATTATGGATTGTACATTCTAGTTGAGGGCTCCTTGAACAAAGTCAAAGAGAGGAGAATTACTAAAGAAGTGGTCACCTTTATCAATTGGGCAAAGTAGAGGTGGAAATATATTTGACCCCTTACCCTTCACAAGCTTGTGTTGGTGCTCTAGCTACTGATTCCTTAATTTTTGTGCTTCAGTGGGATGATAATCCCTTGAGTTGGGATCTCACATCTTGTATTCTCCATGGAGATGTTGAAGCCCATGTCATGTGAGCATTAGCTGGAGCATTGCTAAAATAGATTAATCAGGTGGCATCACAATGTTTCCCTCCATATCGCGCCACCACATCAGTTCATCTTGATGTAAGATGAAGGTAAAGTCTGGTACATACTCATTGAGATGAGCATACACCACTTGGTATTGTTGAGACACCTAAACTACCTTGGGCAAAGATGGGCTCCTATGAGAAGAAAACATTTTGTGTTAATAAATAGTGTAGTTGAGATTTAATGTATTTATAATAATTTTTGTTTTCATAGGATTTGATTCTTAGGGTTTGAACAATGAGAGTACTAAGTTTCACTAGGTTTAGATAGCACATGAAGAACTAAAATCCCTGGCAACAATGCCAATGATGAGTGTCAAGCTACCCCTACATCCAACCATATGAATCACAAGCGTTCACATGCAATCTGGTTGAATTCTACAGACTATACTTACTAAGTGCGCTAGAGCTAAATAGTGTGTGCATGTTGTTCATTTGTTGTCTTCCCAGTCCCACTTGTGGAGTGCAATTGTATGGTTAAGTGTGACTGAGGCATAAGAATTTTAGTATTTTGTGTTTTAATGGAATTACTCACCTAGAATAAGAATAAAAGTAAAGGTGAATAAAAGTAAGAGCGATTAATTGCTAAGTAAACTATAGTCTAATCTAGCCTAACACAAGTAACTATTCCCACTTCTCGAACATATCCTGAACATTGTGCAAACACTGCTGGGCTATCAAACACTAGTTGTTTCTGACCTACCAAGTGTCACACGTATGCTTAAAGGGGTCATGCTTGTGTAATTTAATGATTTTCTTAATTGATCAAAATTAATTTCTACATAAATATCATTAATGTAAATTTCATGAAATATAAATGCATAAGAAAGAAAATATCAAGTGCTGCAAGGAATGGATCAAAGAGCTCCTCTTTATTGCCAACACAATTGTGTGCTCAGGTACATTAATGCTTGAATAAAGATCCATTCACACTTAGATCTTCTGCTATGGGGACTTGGAAAATATTCTAACTTTCAAATGGAAAAATTGCAAGAGTTTCGCTACTAACTACTAAAAACTTCCTCCCAATTATGCACTTGGGCGCTATATTTATAGAGTTGGGAGTAACCCTATGATATTGAGTGTATGATATTGCATCTTAGGCCACGATATCGCATACCCAATATTGTGTACCCGATATCATAGCCACCCCAATATTGGAGTGATGAAAAACACAATTTATGAATAAGCTACAAGAATGGTAGCTTAGAGTATTTGAACATGTGCAAAGAAGATGAAACAATAAGTCTATAAGCAAAGGTTGCTACATCACTATTTTAGTAAAGCTATTGAAAGGAAGATGAAAGAATAAATGGGAAAAAATCATGAAAGTTGATTTGAAGAAACTATAAATAAATAAAGATCTAGCTCTTCATTGAGGTGAATTATGGAAAATAACTCATGTAGCCAACCCCATTTTATTGGGACAAGGCTAGGATGACGATGATAATGATGATGACCAACTAGAATCAAACTTATAAATGAAACTTTCCAAATTATGATTCTCACTACTAGGATAAAAATACATTGATATGTATTTCTTTTTATAGCCTAAATGAGTTATAGTTATATTCATTATCAAAAATAGAACTAGATGAATATATATTCTAGTGTTAATAATAAATATATCTAGTTAGGCCATAAAAAGAAATTCATAGCAATATGTTGTTATCCTAGTCTTAAGAATCTTAACTTTGAAACTCGAAGTTATGAGTTTGATTCTAGCAACTAGCTTTGCGTAATAAAGTTCTATGAAGGTTTCATGTTGGATATATATCTAGGAGGTACATATAGTCATCTATAATGAAGTGTTAGCTTGGTGATTAGAGTCTTGAATTGGAAACCCAGGTTGTATGTTCAATTTTTTTGATAAATATTGAATATGGATTTTTTTAAAAATCCGTAAAAGAAATTCTAAAACTATTTTTCTAATATTAATGTAACCCCTTTCCTTTTCATAAAAAGAAAATACAGGAAATTACCAAATATATTCTATTAAATAAATCCAATCAACTAATTAAACATTATCAAACAAAGATTCATAGAGTTAACACTTAAGTTTCTTAGACTAGGGTTGTTACACTTAATAATTCAATGTTGAGAGTAAATCCTAAAGAGCCTTTTCAAGAACTTCAAGATAAGAATTGTAAGCATCATTTTCAATAATATAACAAAATCACTTATAAAATACTATAGAAAATCAATTCATTTGAGGGACTCTGTCATATTTAAGCTATTTAAAAGTCTTTAAAAGTTTCTTATTAAAGATGAAGCTATTTGATAGGGATCCTACTAGTTTTGGATTAATAGAATTTATCCCATAATTCATAGTGTAATTTGGTTGTATTATTTGAGGATGATGTTGAATGGATTACCAAGAATACTTATATATTTCATTGCATTCAAGATATATAAAACATATTATAATACATATAATTCAGTTATGACATATGTTGCCATAGTGAGAGGTAGGTAAAATATTCATGATTTTATGGTTTATAATTTTTATAAATTTTATAATTATAAGAAAGAAATAAATAATAAGAAATACACACACATTGCAATCCCACTTGAAGAGAATAATAATGCTCATATTACAATTTGTTAAGGATTAGGTGCAACACTCAACACACAAATGCAAATAAAATAGCTCTAAGTCATAACCTTGATAGCCCAACACCATGTCGTATATTTGTAACCTCCTTAGGTAAGGTTAAATTATTGTAGCATATGAAAATGAGAAATGAAAAAAAATGGTTTTATTTTTTTATACTATTTTTAGTGTTTTAATTTTTAAGGCATTAATGGTGTAAAAAATGAGACAAAGACCATAATCTTTATTCACCACACAAACATCAAATACTACATCAACCAAACAGGTCTAAGCTACGTAAGTAAGATAGCATTCTAATAGAGTCTAGTGGCACTTATATAAGAAATAATACAAAACATACATAAAACAGGAAAGGAGTCACTTACCCAAGAAAGGAAGAAGTCTTTACACAAAATTATATTCTAAAAGCTAAAGGAAAATATTTGGAATAAAGTTCATTTTATGTGAAGCTCATCCTAAGTATTTGTAATTTTTACAACATAATGGTAGGGGATCACTAATGTCCAAGGCTCAACAAAGATCTATTAGCATAGCTGATACTTCTTAGGACATATTGGAAGAGGCTCATAGACAAAGGTGATTAAACCATGGTACCAAGAGGGGTCTGTCAGCATCCCTGTACTAATGCAAGAGGTGTACTACTATAGAAAACTTAGCATCCACTACCCCCAAAACTTTGTCTTCCTCTTTTTTGATGAAAGTTGAGATGTCATGGAACATATTGGTGTCTTCCTAGGATTTTTGAACAAATCCAAAAACTTCTCAAGAACATTGAAACATGTACGAAACCTACAAGTGTAAACTAGAAGACTATGATGAAAATCTAGAAGATGAAAACCTCAACCATATGCATGAAAAATAGAAACACATATTACATGATATACATCCTAAATCCAGGACTTACAAAATATCACTCGCTAACTTATCATGCCTCCATGACTAAGTAAAGCTAGTCAAGTATGTTTAAAGCTTAAAATACAAGACTATAACTAGAGACATGACATGATTAATGTAGAGGGATACATTTGGATAAATGTACCAAACATGAATATATTACAATTGAGTATAAGCCACCTCATCAAGAAGTGCTAGTAGGTAATGTCTAAGAGAAGAATCCCACTAATGTGCCTACTTAGCATGGGAAAAAGTTGAAGGAGCTAGGTGTAGACATATGAAATCTCTAAAGTTGTGCCTCTAGGTCCATCATCCTTGCTCAAAGCTATCAATTCTATTCATGCATTGATCCTTTCTCTTGAAGGAGTACTTGTTACTATTCCTCAACATTAGCTTAGAAATTCTCATGACTCCTTTTCTCCTACAAGATCTCACACTGGGGCATGTTTAACTTGACCATCACTCAATGGGGTTTCTTTTATAGTGCATTAAGTAGTTGGCCCATAGAAGTTTGGACCACATAGAGATACCTCCTTTGTTCCACCTACACATCCTCTTCAACTTCCCTAAGTCTCGTTTCAGGGACATGGATAGTTGCTTTATGATGGAGAATATATAGGTTTTCCAAAAGGTCAATTTCCTCTTACAATATTAGCTCACTTGGAACCATTTATTGGATTTTCTAATGCAAGGTGTTGGATTTCAATGGGTCTACCCATCAATATCATGTGCTCATTCCAAGAATGAGCTTATCCTTTGGTGTGCATTGAAAAATTTTAACTAAATATTGTAAATACATAAGCCTTGGCTCTTTAGTAATTTGATAACCTTATCCTTCACCTCACACATCTTCCCATGTACTTATTCATTCAATAAAGCTACAAGTTTATGCAGTCTATGCACCTTGGCATCCTAGGTTACCTGCTCAATCAAACGGAACTTTCTAAGCTCATCAATTTCCATGGTCATCTTTTTTACTAGATTTTACCATAAGTTCTAGTGATCCTTTTTTGTGAAAAGGTGATTTGACTTTTATCCGCTTACACCTAATAAAAAACGAAAAGTAACAACTTCTCCTTTTTTTTATCATCCTTTCCCATTGTTGGGACTAATACTTTAACATTATTATTTGCTAGTCCAATCTATGTTTCATAAATATAACTTCTTTAATAACCTAGCACTCCTAGAAAATTTTAGCCTACAGGCACTCAATTCACATCTCTAGAGTGATTGTAGAAGGTTCAGGTACTCATGGTGTAAGATGTTCCAATTATTTGTGTAACCATCATAACTTAGCTTAGCTTCTCTACAACTCCCATAGATAGAATGTTCTATCAACATAATTGGTTTTCAACTCAGTCCATACCTTAATGAGTTTAGTTTCTACTATACTATCAAAGTTCCTTAATAGAAATTGGGCACCAAGATCAACTCTCTGATTCTCCTTCATCTAGTGGCTAGTTGTAGGTTGATTAGTGCGTACCTGGAGAACTTTAACTACATGGTAGATGTTATGCATGATTTGCTTTAATCCATGTGATAAGGAAGGCACATGAGTGTCAGAATGAATAAGAACATTAAAATAATTCATGGATAGATCATTTAACAATGTGGGAGGAACCCAAAAGAGGTATTACCTTATTGCTTCACCAAACATAATGGCTTTCATCATTTGTAAGAAATTGTTATTAGGGTCGTTAGAATCTTCAATGTAAATTATCCTAGCCTGTCCCTCATCTTTGATGTGCATTACAAACTAAGAACCACAACTAGGAAAAGGTTCTTGGCTTTACCTCATGCTGAAACTAGAAGGTAAGAAAATGATCTTAAGTTAGGATATGGAATAAATCTATGAAAGGAATCTCATCCTTCAAGTCAGGTACATCTGTAATGATCTCATAACTTCATCTTAGAGCAGCCACCATCATGTTCTCCTAGTTTTCCATTTCTATTGTTGTGGGATATCTTCCCACATGGTTGACTATTCCTACTAGTTCACAGAGCTTTCACATTAATCGTGGAAAGGCATAGATCTCCCTCTTATCTCTTGCCAAATCTTTAATTTTCTAGATTAGGGCCTTGTAGAGAAAATAGGAGATATTTATGGTACACTTTTTCCTTACCATGGCCATAGCTTGAGTCCCTAGAGTAGAGATACTTGATGGTTGTTTGATGGGAATCAAGTTATAGCTAATAATTTTTCAAATGGCATTTTGAACTATGAGAACTTTAGACATCTTTCCCTCAACATTTTCTATATTAAAGGCCTTTAGCATGACCATAGACATGAGCTTAGGCTCAGTATTTTAGATCTATGGTTACCAATTATTTGCTAGTTTATTTGAAAATCTTGTAACCTATGAGATTGCCCAAAAATAGGCACAAGAACTCCATCAACAAAATTCATGGCTCCATCAATAACAAGATTCTTATAAAATTCCTTTACCTCATAGTAGTCCTATGAGAATTATTGAGCTTAATAGGGCCAATCTAAAGGAATTAATAGTAATTTTTATTCTTATGGATGGATCATTGGTGGACATTATGAGCACTCACACCCTCTAGAATGTCATTAGTATCCTCTTCATCATCTTCTACTAGCTTGTTTGGTACTTGTTCAATTGCCTACTATTGCATACATGCTTAACCTAACAATCGAGGATGTGATTCGTTACCTCATAATTTGCTTCTTGGTGGAGGCCTTTTTGGAGTAGGACCTGTAGGCTCTAGATTAGAAGATCTAACTTCTTCCCCCTCTTCCTCTTTGAGAATCAATGATGCATGCAAAGGTATGCAACTAGAGGTATTAGATTATTCAATCTCAACCCTCCGTAATCTATTGAGCTTGAATGGTAATCTCCTCTAAATGATTAGTTGTGAAATTTACTAAAAACCAAGTGAGTTTTCCTAGGAATCATACTAACATTGCAAAAATTATGCATGACAACAATGATGAATACAACCCTTGGGAAATACTTGAAAAAACATCATCATAACTATTAAATTATTTCATGCATGAACAAATATGAATAAGGTAGAAATATTTAAATAACTATCAACTATATTAAATGCATACCAAAATTGATGTTTTTCCCCCATGATGAAGTTACAAGACACTTGGATTGAACCGTAACTAGACAACCAAGGATAGAAAGACCCAAGAAGAATGTGTATAAATATATCACCAATCCATTTGATATGGTGAAAAATCCAATAAATTTTCACTTGTTTAAGCCAATTAGTTAAGAAAAATGAGAAGAGATAAAATGAAAAGTATTAGAAGTTTTTAGGAGCCACTTCATCTTATATAGAGGGTCATTAATGTAGGGGGTGTGTTGGCACAAGGGAGTTAATTCCCCTACACAAACACAGGAGTGCATCAATGCACTTTTCCAAACAAGGGAGAAATGTCCAACTTCATCCACAATGCCTCAACTTATCTTTTGTAACTATGTAAGTAATGTACAAGCTCCACCACTCATCAAAACCATCATTTATTGACCTTACAAGGTGTATGAGAATCAAGACAAGAAGATCTTTATAAGTAAAACTTAGATGACATCATAAGTTATGGAAAATAATTTGATTCATTTAGCCATTTCCATGAACCCAAGACTACAAATTAAGGGTTAGAATAATAGAAGATTGAGTATAGCATCAAAAATCATGAAATATAGGCACAATTGAGATGAATTGATAGAGTTTATAATGCTCAAATCTTGAAGAAAGAAAAATCAAAACTCACATAAGTGAAAGGCCAATCAAGTATTGTATGCAATGCAACCCTCATTGTCATTGGGAGATAAGGGTTGTCTCACTCACATATGATGCCAAGTCACTTAGGATTCATAGGTGGGTCCTTCCTAGAGTATGCACTTGTCTTTATTACCCTTGTGAATCCCATTAATAAAACACTTGTAGATTTTTAACAACTAGTAAGACATTAGTATCAAATGCTAGTTTGTCTCCTTGGATGACTAGGTCTCATTCTATGCTTTTCTCAATTAGCCTTTTGCCAAATACAACCATGGATAATAATGAAATATGAAGGATGATGAAGGAATAATGGATGAGAGAGAGAAAGGAAAAGAGTGCAACATCACTAGATTCCTAGCCAATTATTAAATTAGTTCATGCAACATGTGAGCATGTTCTATATCCCATGAGAGATTTGCTCTCACATCATTTCACTATTACTTGTCCATACAATAGGGATTGGCCTCCAAGTCTCTATTCTAAGTGCAAGATCATACTAATCACATCCAATGCCATCTAGCCTTGATTATTCTATGATCTAACAATTGATGTAGACCAAACCAAGGCAACATATAACCAAACATCTAGAAATTAAGATTCCAGTTTGGTTTTCCTTCATCCATGCACATAAACATAGTAGGATCCCCAAATTTTATTGTATTGGAAATCTCTCATCAATTTCCTTGGTTGCACTAATCAATCCCATACCCAAAAATGAGCATAATACCATGATAATCAAGAAAATATCTTTTGGATTTAAATATAGTTTAGGATTAGGTCAAAGATGAGGATTTTAGACCCTTAGAACAAATGATTAGGGACTTGGGTAAAAGCAGCAACTGACATTACCAAGATTTACAAACAAAGAGACTTCTAGGACTTCATGGCCATGGTTTGGAATGAAATAACATTATGAGAAGATCACTTATTTTTGATTATTTCATAGGAAGAGGGCTTTTAATGTAGCATGGGAATCATTGAAATGATTGAAGTACTAGATTACCACTTGGAGTCTTCAACTTGCATGAACATGAGAATTCATCCCCCACCACATTACTCGTATAGGTTCATGAAATCACAAATCTCTTCTAACCAAGATGGCTAGGTAAGTTACCATGTATACCTTGGTTCAATCACATCGATTAGACCCATCCACNTATATAGGTTTACAAAATTTATGTCGAAGAAAATAATATATCTCTAATAATTTCTTATTAAGGAAAGAATTCTGAAAATTCTGAATTTTTTTTATAATGTACAGAAAAACTTTATTCTTGAGAATAAGATACAAAATATGGGGAAAGAAAAACACTGAAAAAACCTCTTGAGAAGAAAAAACTTAGTTTCTTTTCACCCAAAAAAGATAGCTTAGTCTCATGGAAACTATTGACTTAAGAATTTTATTTTTGACAAATGCTTATTCAATTCACTATCTTGAAAATGAATAAGGAAATTATTAAGAAATAAGAATATTAATGGTTTACAATTTACGTTATGCTTGTACACAATGAGAAATTTAAACTTTTTTAAAAAAGTAAATATTTTCCTTATCATAGCCTCATCCCAACTACAAGGCTTCGTTTTGTGAGTTCTTATTTTGCCTTTTTTAACCATTGGCCTTTGTTAAGACCAAAATTAATATTAATTTTCAATTTACTTTGGGTTTCCTTTGGTTATTTTCCCTCTACATCAAATAAAAAACCATTTCTCTAGGAACCAAAGCTACATGACTAAATATGACCAAACCATCTGAGGTGACTTTTCTTACTACTTATGAGTAATATCCCAAAAAATGAAATATATAAATTAATAAGTTTAAGTAAAATGTAATGTTAATATTTTACATTGTAATTAGCCTACTCAACATTAGAACATAAATAGTTATTATGTCTACCTAAAAATATTATAATTCCATGAATACTAGAAGGGGTTAAATAGTTTTGTACAAAACTCATCTATCTACCAATCCTCTTTTAAATTTTTATCCATCATATAATCCTTTATTCTATCTCAACTATTTTCTATTAAATCACCTTATATTTAAGAGAGCCCAATTTCTCAACTTGATGAGGTTAAACTAATCATCAAGAGGAAGGACTAGAGAGGAAATAAATGCTTAAGATACTACCTCAAGAATAACATACATTATATATTTTTGCAAAGCATTTAGAATTCTACTACAATTATTAATTGTAGTATTAATATTCATCTTGTTCATAGTAAAATAAGTCTTTTATGAATTATAAATGTATTTTAAAAAATCAATTTAAAAACTTTTAAATCTATTTTGTAGAGTTCTATAATAGTGTCTTATGATTTCTTCCTGAATTTATATAAGTGACAACTCACATTTTTTGTGAGCTAGAAGTCAAGAGTGCATGTTTTTGATGGTAAACTACTATAAATTCTAAATGTCACTTAGCAATTCATTTTGTACAACTTCTATACCCTTATAGGTTGACATTGATGTCAAGAATCTATAGTAAAATATCAACTAATTTTTTTAAAAAAATATTTTTACTAGAGCATAGATTGTTTTGGTAAAAGATGGTTACTTTCAAAAATAATTCTTCTTTAACTAACTTAAAACTTTAACATATATTTTAGGAATTTTCAATACATACTTAGGTGCTTAGTCTTGTTCATAGGATACTTTTTAATTCATGTTTATGATTAATTATTTTACAAGTTAACCAAACTCTTATTTTCTTAATCAAAGCCCTTTCTTTGTCATATATTAGAAATTATTTTTCTTAAAAGGTAAATCTCTTTTCATAGTTACACTATTTTTAGCACATATAATTAGATAAACATCTTTTGATTTACTAAGCTTCTTAGAAAAAATAACTTCTTTTGATAAACATATGGCCATCTAACATAGTTATTTCTAGTGTAATAAGATAATATTTGATTAAGATGAAGCCATTATACTTTAAGTCTTTAACCAAAAACTATATTAGAAAAATGAACAACAAAGGGCTTATTATCAATACAAAAAGTTGGGAAAAACAAAGAAGAATAACTCTAAAGATTGTCAAGACTAATGTTATAAGGCTTTTAAGAAAGATATCCTTTGATCTTATACTAGAATTTTTAAAATTTTTTAAAGAAATATAAGAACCATTTATCTAAATTCTAACATTAGTAAAAATCATTTTACTACAGTGCATTGCTTGCCTACCTTAGGAATAACCTATCTTCCCATTAGTAAAATGATATCTTAGTAGATCTTGTTAGTTCTAGTATTCACTTTGGTAACTCTTACTCCATTCATTCTATATGCCCATGCTGTAGTTTAGAAGCAAGATAAAGAAACAAATTTAACATGCCCAATTTCAAGGTAATAGAAGCCCATAACGACATATGAAAATATGGTAAAAGAACATAGTCAAAGCTCAAATCTCAAAAGAAGACAAAGATCAAGTGAAAGAAATTTTTTTTTTTTTTTTTGTAAAAATAGTAAAAAGAAAGAAAGAATTAAAGCCATGTAATTTATATTTCAATTATTATGTCACATATAACAAGATAAGAAATTCTATTATTTTTACTTATACTAAATGTTTGATGGACAGATGTAATTGGAAAATGACCCCAATCTCTCATGTCTCTTGAATTTCTAGCATAATTTTCTATAAAATTGGCTTCTCCAATTATCTTCTAGTATGTCCCCATCATTTGGCTAGAAATATGTGGGCAAACCATGTTTGTATGAGATGTACTTAGTGGCATTAAGATAAATTTGATGTTACAATAATAAGATCAATTATGTTACAAAATTTTCCACTCCAATAACTTTCATCATCAATTCATCATATTCACAAATTCATTGTTCCAAGAAGTTGAATAGTCACATTTGGGGCTATTTTTGTGTAATAGATTTCAACTATTAAATAAACTCAAAATCAATTCCAAATTTTCAAGTAGCTAGATTGTTGAAAGATCTTTGTATTAAGTATTCACTCACCTCATAAATCTCTCAAATCATAGAGATATTCATCATGAAAATCACCAATTTCTATTTTGAACACTAAACAGTTGTATTCAAGATCCAACTTTTGAGACATATTTGAATTATAAAAAAACTTTAAATTAATCTGAAATACCATAGGCTTATAGATTGTAGAATGGGTTTTCCAACAAGCCTAAGATCAGCCTAAAACTCATCAAGATCATGAAGATATTGCAATTAAAATATAGAAAAAAATTTATTTTTGCTTAGTTAGGTTACCCACATCATTCAATATATTGGGTTGCCAAAAATCTGCAAAATAAAAAATGCTTTTAAATCTTCTTACATCTAACAAAATCAACAAATCTTATAAGATTCACTAATTTATCAATTCCTTTTGGTGATAGAAGATGAAATTTCAAAGAAGGGATTCCAAGAGTATCATATTCCTTAAGTTACTTGTAAGTGTTTCATGACACATAGTTCATGAATTTGTAATCATTAGAGTTTCTTCATAAATAATATCAGTTAAGTACTTATCATTAAAATAATAATAATGAATTTAAGTTTTTTTCTTTGATTTTAGATTGAATGTTATACTATACAATTCAACAATATTAATAATTTTTTGAAAATCACCTTCTATTTCTCTAATTAGCATAAACATGTCATTAGTAAATTAGTAATGAAAGACCATACTACCATTAGGAAGATTTATGTTACAAGCATGACCTAACATACCATTAAATCTAAGGACAACACTTAAAGCATAAAAAGAAAGATGAAAAAAATAAGGAGTATGGAACATCCTTAGATTATTACCCAAAGGCCCAATGCTCACTTCATCAAGGTGGTTCTTAGTAGGATTATTAGATGAGTGAAAGCCTAATCTCTCTTAAGTGGTTATGCCCAAGTTCATACCCAAGTCTTACAACTTGAGAAATAAACACTTTACCATTATTACAAGTCATGGTCCCTTAGCAAGGCGCATTCTTGCTTAATAGATATTCCAGGATGAATAGAAGGAAACAATATCCAAGTCCTTGGATAAATATTACAAAATGTGCATTGATTAATAATGTTTACATATTTTTCTCAAAATATCTTTCCAATCTATAATGTCTAATAATTTTCAAAATGAAATCCTACTTGAGAAAACCATAAGTTTTAGTGAAGTCAACCTAAAAGAGAATAAAACCCTAACAAGTATTAGATGCTTAATTCATTGCCTTTGCTATATTTATTTATTTCATCCTAGCCTTATATCAACACAATGAGGTTGATTGTATTGAGTTTTCTTTTAGCATTTGCCTTATTTAAGAGCTATATACTTGTCTATTTATCAGTTTTACATATCTTCTTTAATCAATTTTTCTATGTGTTATTTTGTTTCTCTTTGTGTGACTTTTAGGATTGTAATATGGAAATATTTTTTATACACTTATTATTTGATCTTTTTAAGATATGGCCAAATCATCTAAGCTACTACTTTTATAAATCTTCTTTAAAAGTCATTCCAAGCTTTCATTTAATGTATGTATTATGTAATTTATCTCTTTTCATAGTATTCAACATATATATAAGTATCTACATTTCTTCACTATGATTTTACTATCCAAAATAAAACTATTCTTCATAAAACTTGTTTATACTTTACTAATGAAACAAAGAACAAAATTCAACCTATTTGCAAGACCTTTAGTGATAATTTTATAAATAGTACTAAAGGGTTTGATAGTTCTTTAGTTATTTATCCACTAGAGTTTTTTTTTTTTTTTTTGGAATATGCCTACTGTAGTATCTTCTATCATATCATAGGCTAGTAGGGAAATATTTAAAAGAATAAAATAAAATAAAATAAAAGTTACAACACCACTTAATAACTACACTATATTCCAAAAATAGAATACGAAAGATTAAACAATAGGAATACAACAAATCATTCACATTAAGAATAAAGAAAAAATAAGGAATATAAATAAACATAGTACAATGGTCCCTTCGCAAAGTAAAGAAAAATAGTTCCTTGTCCATTACCATATAACAAATGCTAATATCATGCTATTGATTAATAAAATCTATAGCAATACCAACCACCTATGATAAAATAGAAATAAATAATCAAAATGATATCAAATAGGGATAATTCTATTCACATGAGACCTCTACATAGTTTTATATCACATGTGTATGAAAATATTCTAAAAGTAACAATTACATAATTTGACATATTATATTGATTTTCAATAATAATAGTCCACATAGTATCAAAATAGTATTTGAATATTATCTAGTTTAGCTATATATTTAGGATATATATCTATTACTTGGTCAAGGAGTTTTTTAAATATTTTTGAAATTAATAAAATCTAAATTTGATTCACTAAGGATTACTTTTTATGTTAAAAATAAAAATCAATACCAGTTTATGTTATTCAATGATAAATCTTATAAAAAAGGTCATTGCTTCACCTAGCTTTATGACAAAATTGTATCTCAAGGAACAAAATCTAAGTAACAAAGTAGAGGTAGTTCGCCTCTCCATAAAACTCTTATCTAAAATAATAATTCCCATGAAAATGTTACTCTTATTCTAGAATTATGATGATAATTATTTATTTACTGTGACAAAGTCTAGGAACTTAGTAGTTAGCCTCTTGGTCATAATTCTCTTTCTTAGCTATTATGATGAGAGAATAATTGTGATCAAGAGAGCCCCTCTTCACCATGAAATGATAGAGCATCTAGAATGTTAAGAATGGTACAAAAATTTAGATTTTTATAATTATTAACTAAAATTACAAAACCTTTGTTAGAGGTATTTTAGAGTTGCAAGATAACAAACCATAAGAATCCACATCAAAAATCTCAAATCATAGCCTAAACTTGATAAAACTTAGATCCAAAATAATAGATCAAAACCTTAAAACCTATAATAAACTTGCTAAATCCTCATGTTAAAAGTAGTAAAAAGATAGATAACATGAAGAATCATTAGATCTAACCAATACTAGAAGAATAAACATAATACATGTGTAAAATTACTAAATGTAAATTGAAAATATGAGGAATTGGTATATCTTTTCTACTTCATGATTTAATTAAATCCTAGGCCTCAAATTTCTTTTGAAACATTACCTTTAATCCCCACCTAGAAAAGGATTTGCTAACATATTAGATGTATTTACATAAAAAGAAAGAAAATTAATATTTTGACAAACCCTAACTAATAGCACCTAAATCTACCCTTTTAGATGTAAGCATAGCATCCCTTCTAATGCTTCAATTAGATGCATACACAAACTTGTAATAGTGAGATAAGACAAATGCTTAGGAAAAAGTGTTTAGGATGTTTATCATGGATTTACATTTCTAAAATACATGAGCCTCTAATATAAAAATAAATTTACAACTCTATTTTTATATTTTATTTCATCTTAGTTCTAAAGCATTTGTTTAAGATCCTAGATAAAATGACTAGGTATGCATACCATTTAAGTATATCTTTAACTTACTTGGGACCAATAGTTAAAGTAGAGTTGTTGAAATTAACTATAACTACGCTCCAAGATATATAGCCAACATGATGCTTAAAAAGCATTATAAAGGAATATGATGATGCTTGAAATATGACTAGAGGTAATAAGTTTTACTTGTAAATATTTGTCACATAATGAGTTAACCACTTAAGCCAGCTTTCATTTGTGAAATAAGAGTTAAAAGACCTTATAACATTCCAAAATTTATAGCTATACCAATTTAAAAGTAATCACATAACATACATCTTGAATACTTGAATCCACAACCATAAAAACACATGCCCTAGTATAGTAACTTATGCAGGATCCATAATAATGTGTATAAAATAATTAAAATTATTATCATATATCAAGCTTGTAGAAAATATAATATAGCCACAATTTGATAGTAGCCCAAGTTATGAGCTTGATTCCAATTGATTATCATTATCATTATTATTCTAGCCTAGTCTCAATAACATGGGGTCGGCTACATGAGTTCTTTTGCACTATTTTCCTCTATGAAGAGCTAGATCTTTATTTATTTGTAGTTCCTTGAAATCATCTTTGATCGTTTTTTCTCACATCTTCTTTGATCTTCCTTTTGGTGGCTTTCCTAGAATAGTGTTATAGCAATATTTATTTATAGACTCATTATCTAATCTTCTTTGCACATGTTCAAACCATATAAGTTATCATTCTTATAGCTTATTTGAAATAGTAGCCACTCCAAGTGTTCCTCTAATGTATGTATTATGCATTTTATGTCTTTTAGTAACATTTAGTATCCATTGATGTATTCACATTTCTACCACATTGATTTGTTATTTGATGAGTGGTGGGTAGTATCTATGCCCAATCATATGAATCATAATTATTCACATGCAATCCCGTCAAATTTATTAGACTTAGTTACCTAAGTTGCTGATATTCCTAAACAATGAATTGTGTAGTTGTAGGTCATTATCTTTCCAATTCATACTTGTGTTAAACTATGCATATGGCTATGTGTGGTTGAGGCACAAGATATTTATTTTTATGTTTTTTATTATTTTTCTCCTATTTGCTAGATGATTGAATGAAAATTTGATAACTAAATTAATTAACTACTTTATTAACTAACTATCCTGACATGGAGTATCTATTCCTATTTTCCATACATATCCTAACATATATTAATTCTGCTAGGTTACCAAGTATATACTATAGGATGTACCAAGTATCCACTACTAGGATTACCAAGTGTTAATATGTTATACTTGAAATGATCATCCTCACATGGCTTATGAATGATAATATTAATTAATTAAGAATAAGAAAGTAAATCTCATTTAATGTAAAGTGCTGGAAAGTAGAATTAAGCTAGTCTAACTACTGCAATGGATGTAGGAAATTTTGATTTTACTATAGTCCATGCAAATGTGTCTAGGTACATAGGCACTCAAATAAAATGATATACAATCTTATAAATCCATACTGTGGGCACTCAAAGGAAAAATATTCTAACTCTCGAAGGAGGAAACCACAAGAATCTAGCTAAGGCTAAGATCAGAAGGTACCATAAATGTGAGGGGTATCCGTATTTATATAGGAAATGATTGCATCAATGTCGATGTACCTGCATCAATGTCGATGTACCTACATCAATGCATCCTATCATGTGTCAATGGGGATATGTTGACAAAGTTGCATCAATAGGCAGGCATCGACATAGCTTGTATCATCATACCTCCATGATTTAGTAAAAACTTGTCCTTGAGTAAACAAAATTGGGATCCATATTTTTACAAAATATAGGGAAAGTATGGAATTTATTTATAGATAGATTGACTGACTAACTAACTAACTCTAAGTGTCAGATTGTACAATTTCATAAAAATGAGTATCCTTTACAACAACATTAGACACATAGACAAAATTGTAGTAGGCACCTATTGAATGGATGAAGGTGGAATGAACTTTTATAATGTGACTAAGGATGAAGGCTCTTGTAGTGCACATGGTTCTTCATCTTTTCTTAGTGTTGCTGATTCCTGAGGCTATTCTGCTATTACCACTAGAATTTTGAAAGCATCCAAAAGTGCTTTCATCTTTTTCTCTTTGCTCTATGGGTCATACATGATCTAGGAATCTTCACCTATATGGGCTAGTGTAGCAATGTCCCATGGGCATGGCATTAATGGAAACATATTCTTTGTGTTGATGAACTAGGCTACAAATGTCTTACATTCAATGTCAAACATCTTTACAAGGTTATGTAGCTTCTAGTATTCATTCATCCTCCTTGCTAGGTTCTTAGAAATAGATCGTTGGTCAGTGAAGTTGCTTTTGAGAACTTCAAGATCTACGTTGGTTTTCTCCAACTTTTCTTTTGTTACTTTAGGAAGCTAAAATTTCACCTCATAGAGGATGTAGGAGTTGGCAACCTTCTTTTTCAATTCTAATCTTATCCTCCCCACTGCTAGCATTGCCAAGTTTGCATATCAAAGGTTCATGAGCTTTATATACTTTTTCATCTCCTAGATTTACAACTCTTTTAGGGAGATTTCTACATTATTAGATGCATTAAGTCTATTGAAGATGGGTTTCCATACATCACCTCTTTGTTGGAGTTGTTGAAGGGCCTCGTTCATTTTTATCTTTGTCAATTTTATTTTATTTTCTCATTGATCTCCTTGAGTAATTCAACTTGGTCCTTGTAATGATTCTTCACTTGTTCTAATTTTAGTGCCTCATCCTTCTAGGTGGCTACTCAATTATAGTCTTCTAGTGAAGAGCACAAACCTCCTACATCGAGAAATCTTGATTTTCTAGTATTAGCCTCATCAAGTTCGAGTTCACCATTGTAAGTTAATCTTGTTGTTATAATATATGCTTGACTAGCTGGTCCTTTTATTGCTCAACATTTCATAAGTGGTGATTGTCCTTGATGAGGACCAAGTTCATGTTGTGAACCTATGACATGTCCTTGTCAATGTTGTTGGCCATAGCCTCTCAGAAGAGCACATTAAAGATTACCATTTCCTTTGCATTCTCGGCTTGTTTGTATTTTTGCTAAAGCTATTAGAAAAATTCATCCTATGTAAGCTCTAGCCTAAGAATGGTGGGGTTAGAAAGATGGGACCTCAACTCAATAGATTTAGTAGCTAATCATTGGTTGGTCATAGTAGCCATCTCAAGTTATGTATTAGTAATTAGTAGGTTTTCCCTTGTCTCTTGTAGCTATGACTAGTTCATGGTGATTTTATCCAAGAGATCAAAGATCTTTAGAAGCAATTACACTACTTCCACTAGTCTTTATAACACCTTCTCATGTTGGGTAGTACTCATTTGATCACTTCCTACTCCTATAGATGCTCTATTAGCCATCATCTATGGTGTTATCTCTTGGTCCTTATGTTGTTTCACTAGGATTGTTAAAGCCTCACCTTCCTCAAACATGACTAGGAAAGCATAACTTTTCCCAAAATCATAGGAAATATTTGTCTAGGTATGGACACTGTGATCTTCTCGGTACTTTGATTGGACCTTGTGGTTGCCTAGTTTCTCTACATGGAGAATAACAAGGCTGTATGACTATTTAGCTAGTTGATGGTTCTTGTGACCTTGTTCAAATGACTCATGGCTAGATGGTACATGGATGATTCTCCACCACTTGCACAGCCTTGTTGTTACTACAACCACTACTCCCAAAGCTTTTTGATTCATATGGTAGTTGTAAGCATCTTTGGTGTAGTTTCTAGGACCATAGGTGATGGTGGTAGTAGCTACTTCTCTTCTTGCAGCTTTGCTACTACCTATCCTTTATCATTTTCCATCATAATATAGCAAGAGCATGGCAGACAACATCATTTGAGTAGTGAGCTATTCCTCTCCTTTTGCATAGCTTGTGGATTAAACATGGGAAGGGAAGTGTCTTCCTATCCTTCTCATTCTTCTTGAGATATTTCTCAATGTCTAGGAAAATTTCTTAGGGTAGGTTAACCAAGAATTCCCCACTTAGAGTAGCACATGTTCTTATAGAGAAGACTATTATCTCATTGGGCCTCATCATTGGGTTTAGGTAATAAGACATAATTTTGAAATATACTTTCTTCATCTTTGTAAGGGCACTGTACTCCTTATGGTCCATCTTGTCACATCACAAGATCCATTCCTTCTTGGCCTTTACATTCTCACCTATGGTGATATTTTAGCTAGTTTTTCCTTAGTGTTGGGAACATCGAGGGATTTTGTTATGGCCTCTACCAAATAGGATATGGTGATCTCCTTGATTTTTTACCAATGCATCTCCTTGTTAGTTATTCAAAAATAAGTATGTCTCTTTTCATATACTATTCTCTACTATTAGAGGGAATGGACCACAAGGGGGATCCCTCTAGTTATATTCAGACCTCCTATGATGCTAGTTCCAAGAAGAATTTAAAGTTCAGCTTCTGAAGGATGGAACTTTGGACCTCCTTAATCCTAATGCATTCTAAATAGTCCTTGGTTAGGATGACTTCCAATGTAGGCCTTGTTCTAGGAGCCTCATCCTACCTAGATTGGATTCTTTTGGTAGTGGAAATCTACATGACAAATTTCACTTTGGGCTCTTCTTGAAGATGTCTAGTAGCATGTGTGACCTTGGCCACTTGCTCTTAGAGTTATGGTTGCTACTATTGTTTATCCCTTCCTCCTTAGGATTTCTTTCTGATGGGCTTTGAAGGCCCTCCTACTTGTAGTCCTTATTTTGGGGCCATTTGTGATCACAAATGTAACCCATGATCAACTTTTTATTTCATAACCTCTAGTTGTTTGACTAGCTTTCTTATTAGATCAGGTTATATTTAGTTATTGGGTGTTAAGGGTTGATCATTTAAGTGTTTTTTTATGATCTTGACAATGTGTATTATTTTAATATTATTTTATTTCTAACTATCAAATTTTATTTATTGGTCTTAACCCTTTATGATGATTAATTTAATATTATTTTAAGAGATTGACCATGGGAAGTTAGAAAAATTTCAAAAACTATTTTGAGATAAACCAAAGGTTTGTGTTTCTCACAAATTAAAGTTTAACTTTGCTAGCTCGAAGGGTCAAAGAATGAGTGAAAACAAGTTAATGATTGGTGAGTAAGAAGGTTTGGATGGTTTTTGGACTCTAAAAAAATACAAAAAATTCTCTAGTGCTTTTGGAAAATGATGAAAAATGAGCCAAGTTCATGCATATATATAGACTTTTTATACTATGTTGACAAGGCTACATAAACTCAACACACTACATTAATAGGGTAGTGTTTTTTTTGAGAGAATGTTCGGGTTTGTNGAAAAATTTCAAAAACTATTTTGAGATAAACCAAAGGTTTGTGTTTAACACAAATTAAAGTTTAACTTTGGTAGCTCGAAGGGTCAAAGAATGAGTGAAAACAAGTTAATGATTGG
The DNA here is from genome assembly GCA_015680685.1 of Gnetum montanum. Taxonomy (NCBI): domain Eukaryota; kingdom Viridiplantae; phylum Streptophyta; class Gnetopsida; order Gnetales; family Gnetaceae; genus Gnetum; species Gnetum montanum. The sequence continues at coordinate 432,072 of MNCI01000001.1, forward strand.
TGAGTAAGAAGGTTTGGATGGTTTTTGGACTCTAAAAAAATACAAAAACTTCTCTAGTGCTTTTGGAAAATGATGAACAATAAGCCAAGTTTCATGCATATATATAGACTTTTTATACTATGTTGACANCCCCACCATTGTAATTGTTTACTCGTGTACCATAACTTTTAGTTATGGTAGTGTTAATGTAGCTATTCATAGCTATTTTTCACATTAATAACTAGAGAAATTTTAGATGAGTTTTGAAATATAACAAGAGATAGATGGAAGTCAGAAAGATGGAGGATAATGATACCAACATAGAAGATAATAGGTGTAACCTAGAAGAAGCAATTCTAGTGGATTTGGATAAAGATACGATATTGTATAGAGAAAACTAGATGTTTGAATGATACTAGAATGATTGATCAAGTAAGTAACTTATTGTTAGGAAATTTAAATTAAGTTAGACCAAAGGGATGCAAGTGGATCCTTCCAAAAGTAGGCACAAATCTCTTGTGTCATTACATACCTTCATTGTAAGAAGTTTGTGGACCCCAATGATGATAAATGATTGAGTTACATTAAATCTCATACCAATGAAAGAAATTATCCAAGTTTTATGTGATCTAGAAACAAAACTAAGAAATTTCATATGGCATGAGACAGTGAGGTGGTAAATCATGAGATGAATGAATGATAGAGAGAGGATGTGAAAGAGAAAATTGGCATCTTAGTCACCCAATATTTCTGGTGAAAATGGTGATTAAGATAAAATGATACTAATCCATTCCAAGTTGAGACCAAGTCTAGTTCTCTTTAAGAAACCTTGCATTGACATAGGTCCACTCTGCATTTATTGAATGTTTAGGCCAACTCCAAAGGACAATCATCACTCCAAGAGAAGAATAAAAGGAAATAAGGAAGTAGAAAGGACCTTAGGTAGAAGGGTGTCTTTAGGCAAGGGTAACATGTCTTTCCAACCCCATAACCAATGCTTCTAATCCATTATGGAGTCTAAGGGATGTGATTTGAATTCCCATGTGTTTGTGTTTTTTTTCTCACAAAAAGCACATCATCTAAAGAAATGCTTCCTTTTATGGTAGATGGTAGGAGTGATGACATACTAGTGGAATTTTATAGAACTTAATAATGATGTTGAGAGAAACCATATCAAATCCCCTTGAGCTCACATCCTTTTTCATTCCCTCTTGGTCCTTTCCTAGTTTGTTGGATAGCAAGATCATTGATTAAGTTTTAGGTTTTAATGTGAAAGAACCTTGTGCTTCTAGAATACTAATTTCTCCTGGAACAAATAAAATGGATGAGTGTCATGAGCACATTTCCTAATACCACTACAAAATTGAGAGAGTATTAGTAAAGAACATAATCCAAAGACAAAAATTACCCTTTTTGGTTAACCAATCATAATAGTGATAGCTTCTTTAATACTTATTAGATTTGTAGTAGCAAGAATAAAATCCAAGATTTCCAATAAAACAAGATGAAATTAATAAAGACAAAAAGAAAAAGAAAAATATTTAAAATAAGCAAGAAAATATGTAAGAAATGAAAACCATATAAAGAATAGTAAAAAAAAGGTGAAATTTTGGTTAGCCTTATCAATGTGTTATCACATATGGCCATCTTCCCCACAACTATGATGAGAGGAGGAGATTCAAAAAATGTGTAGAGGTATCAATGTTATTAGTTACTTTGGGTTCCAAGAATGGCTTAACTTATTGTAGGTTTACCAAACTTCATTTTTGAGAGCTTGATAAGTGGTAGATGATCATGGATTTGGAAGAAAAAGTTGCATATATGATGTAAGATCCTTTCCATTATGTTTGAAACTTAGTGCATTGTGGCACATGCATGGAATTCTAATAAAGAACCTTATCACCAAGTCAGAATTTAACTCTTCTTATCTATGCATCATGACATTGTTTGAAGTGTATCTTATGCATCTCATTCATCATTAGCACTACTTGTTAGTTCTTATCTAGTACATTGAGTATCACTAGTCATTCTTTTTGTACTAGATTAATGTTAAGGTTAAGCTTACAGGCCATTTTGAGTGTATGGAGTTTGGCTTGAATTGAAAGTTTTGCTAACTTTCTATACACAAACTCATAGGAAGAGTAGCTATAGGAAGCTTCCAAGTTGAATGATATGTCCAAAGACAATCATTGAGTTTAGTACTCTAGTCCTTTCTATATCTATAGATTATTTGTGTTAGTATTGTAGTGATTTTCCTATTTGTAACTTCAACTTGATCATTAGCTTGGGGGTGATAGAAGGTTTTGAGTTTATGTTGCATCCTCAAGTGTTGCACTAGTTTCTAAAAAGTGGATCATGAGAAGTGGATTCCATTATCAGAAATGAGTGTTCTAGGCATACCAAACCTATTTACCACATGTAGTTATACAAGCTAAGATACAATGGTAAATGTATAGTCTAATTCTATTTTATCTTTAAACCTCTTAATACAATAGTCAACAACAACAATGATGTAATCCATCCTATTTAACATGAGAGTAATGGTTCCCATGAAGTCAATGCCCTAGAGGTCGAAAGGCTTTAGTGGTCAGATCCACCGTTGGATCCCTTTCAATAGTGTAGTCATTTTTCCATCTATTTAATAGTGCTCACATGAATGAAAGAAATGATAAGCATCTCTAAAGATCATTGGCCATAAATATTCTTCCATGAGAATCTTCATAGTTATCCTCCTCATGTAGTGGTCCCCAAAAGAACCCTCATGAGCATCTTGAAGGATGTGAAACTAATCATCATCAAGTACATACCATCAAATTAGGCTGTTGACAAAAACCTTGTAAAAGTTACCATGGATTTCCATGTATTAGTTAACCTAATGAAGAAACTGTTATTTCATCTTATTGTCCCATTTAGCTTAGATCTCCTGTGTGAGAAGATAGAAGAGGAACTCATGATACTAATTGGTATTCTTGGGTTCTTCAATATATGGATTTAGCAAAGAGGAGTTTATCTAAAAAATAATTAGATAAAGGCTTCTTATCCTCTTTGTTTTCTCATTGTAACTAAGACAAGTGATTGACAACCACATTCTTAGGTTTTTTTCTTATTCATCATGGTTAGATCAAATTCCTACAAAATCACTAGCCATCATATGACATGAGAGCTCATCATCAACTTATTCATTAGGAAATGGATGGTACTATGGTTAGCATACACAAAGATTTGATATACAAGAACATAGTCCTTGAATTGTTTTAAGACATACACCACTACCATGAGCTTCTTTATAGTTTTGGTGTAATTCAGTTATACATCCACAATGCTTCTTCTTGTACAATGGATGTAATATGGGAATTTTTTATCATTCAATTATATAAGCACCATCCCCAATATGTAGTTGGATGCATTTTTTATTATGTGAAATGATCTGGATCAATTTGGAGCATATAGAATGGGAGTTTCTATGAGCATCTTCTTTAACTGCTAGAATTCTTATTTGCATTTGCTGATCTAGTTAAAAGATGTATTTTTCTTTGTAAGTTTCACTAGTGGTTGGTGATTTTGGGGAAATTATTGATAAAGAACATATAGTAACTAGTATGTCCAAGGAATGACCTCACATCTTTTATAGTTTGAGGTTATTTGGTTATTTTCTTGATCACTTGTACTTTCTCCAAGTCCACCTCAATCTCATTTCTTGAAATTTGGTGCTCCAAAATAATGTCCTTGTGGATTATAAAATGGCCCTTTTTCCAATTAATCCATAAATTTATCTCTACACAATGCTTCAATACTTGCTATAGATGGTCCAAAGCTTATTCAAAATTGGTACCATAGGTGGAGAAGTCATTCATAAAGACTTCTATACCAATACTAATTTGTTGTTGAAAAATACTAAGTACTAGGCATTAGAAAGTTTTAGGAGTCTTACATAGGCCAAAGGACATCTTCTTATATTTAAAAGTTCCCCAGGGACTTTTGAAAGTTGTTTTGGCCTAGTCTTCTAATGTTATTTGAATTTGGTTATAACCACTATAACCATCCAAAAAACTGTAGTAGTTATGCTCTAAAATTATATCCAACACCTAGTCCACAATTGGAAATGGAAAAATATCTTTAAATGTTTACATATTCAATAGCCTAAACTCTATATAAATCTTCCATTTTCCTTTTTTCTTTGGTATAATCATGAGTATGCTTACCCACTCACTATCTACTATAGGATAAATGAATCCTGCCTTAAGGATTTATTCCACTTTATCCTTAATAACTTTCTTCACACTGATGCCTATCATCCTTCCTTTGATGCTTATGACCACGATCGTGATCATGATCTCCTTTGTTCCCATTTTCTTGACTTGCTTCTTCGGATCCATTTTTGTCATTGGATTCATTTTAACTAGAACCAGGATTATGCATTGTGGATTGTACATTCTAGTTGAGGGCTCCTTGAATAAAGCCAAAGAGAGGAGAATCACTAAAGAAGTGGTTGCCTTCATCAATTGGTCCAAGTAGAGGTGGAAAGATATTTGACCCCTTTCCCTTCACAAGCTCATGTTGGTTCTCTAGCTACCGATCCCTTAATTTTTGTGCTTCATTGGATGATAATCCCTTGAGTTGAGATCTCACATCTCGTATTCTCCATGAAGATGTTGAAGCCCGTGTCATGTGAGCATTAGCTTGAGCATTGTTGGAATAGATCGATTAGGTGGAAACATAATGTTGCCTTCCATATCATGACACTGCATCAATTCATCTTGATGTAAGATGAAGGTAAAGTTTGGTACATACTCATTAGGATGAGCATACACCACCCAGTATTGTTGAGGCACCTAAACTACCCTAGGCAAAGATGGGCTCCTGTAAGAAGAAGACATTTTGTGTTAATAAATAGTGTGTAGTTGATATTTAATTTAATGATAATAATTTTTGTTTTCGTAGGATTTTACTCTTACGGTTTGAACAACGAGATTACTAAGTTTCACTAGGTTTAGATAGCACAGGAAGAACTATAGTCCTTGACAATGGTGCCAATGATGAGTAGCAAGGTACTCCTATGCCCAACCATATGAATCACAAGTGTTCATGTGCAATCCAGTTGAATTCCACAAACTATAATTACTAAGTGTACTAGAGCTAAAAAGTCTGTGCATGTTGTTCATTCGTTGTATTCCCAATTCCACTTGTGGAATGCAATTGTATGATTAAGTGTAACTGAGGCATAAGATTTTTAGTATTTTATGTTTTTATGGAATTACTCACCTAGAATAAGAAAAAAAGTAAGAGCGATTAATTGCTAAGTAAACTATAGTCTAATCTAGCCTAACACAAGTAATTGTTCCCACTTCTTGAACACATCCTAAACATTGTGCAAACACTGCTAGGCTATCAAACACCAGTCATTTCTGAGCTACCAAGTGTCACACGTATGCTTGAAGGGGTTATGCTTGTGTAATTTAATGATTTTCTTAATTGATTAAAATTAATTGCTGCATAAATAACATTAATGTAAATTGCATGAAATATAAATGCATAAGAAAGAAAATCTCAAGTGCTACAAGGAATGGATAAAAAAGCTCATCTTTATTGCCAACACAATGGTGTGCCCAGGTACATCAATTCTTGAATAAAGATCTATTCACACTTAAATCTCCTACTGTGGGGACTTGGAAAATATTATAACTTTTAAATGGACAAACTACAAGAGTTTCACTATTGACTGCTAAAAAATTCCTCACAATGATGCACTTGGACACTATATTTATAGATGCAGGAGTAACCCTGTGATATTGAATGTACGATATCACATCTTAGGCCACGATATCAGGTACCTAATATTGTAGCCACCCCAATATTGGAGTGATGAAAAATACAATTTATCATACCCCCACGACTAAATAAAAACTCGTCCTCAAGTACAGAAGAAGAGGAACAAGTCCTTTATAAAATATAAAAAGGGTTGTGGACTTATTTGATTTACATGCAGAGTGACATAAATAAAATAGACAAATACAAGAGTGCCCAAGCATACAATATTACAATGGTGTACAACATTCAATGTTCATGACAATAGGAAGGAACACCAATAGATCCAAAGGACATCCAACCCCTCTTGGCAATAGAAGAATGAGGGAGAGGTAGAAGAGATCCAGTGGTTAGGAACAATATCCGATGAGTGATATGATTACATCCTCCTTGGTGATGATAGTCCCGCTTCTAGTCTACAATTCCCACTACAATCACAACAAAACTAAGGATTAGTATTTATAGTGCAATAGATAATGGCTAAGTACCTTGTCTTGTTGATGATTTTATCTAGCCAAGTTGTGATTGTGATAGATTGGTTGCTTAATGTTATTAGTGGAAATACTGACGAATGGGTTAAATAAGAGAAGCAATCCATACAATTCAGAAAAAACTTAACACAAGGAGTATTGGAAAGAGGGTATTCACAACAATAAAAAGGAGCTCATTACAAACAATTGTGAAGGTGCATTCAATTGGATGACATGGATGGGATAAATAAAAAGAATTTGATTGTAACAATGTCTACGGATAAAGAACTTAACTTAACCAAACAAAAAGATATGCAAGTGGGTCCTCCCCAAAGTAGGCACAAGCCTCTTATGCCCATGCATAACTTCAAACTAAGGAGTCCATGGGTACCATGGATGATTAATGGTTATGAAAAGTTAAGTACAAAAATCCAAAAGTAACTAACTGAGAAACTCAACACATCAAACCAAAACATGAAACTAGTAGTGAGATGAGGTATGAAAGCATAGATGGATAATAGAGAGAGTGGAATGAAGTTCTTAATTATGATCACATGCAGTCCCTTGTGGAGTTAGTGATTAAATGACTTGGTAGGATCCATCCTCAGTCTAGATCAAAACCAACCACTTTTAGTGACTTCACATTGACATTCTAAGGCTAGTTCATCCCATGAGACATAAGAATGCTCCCACAAAACAACCACTATTCCAAATTGGAGTGAAGGTAGGAAGTGAGAAAGGGCCTTAGTTAGAGGAGACAAGAAAAGTCTCATAACCAGTGCTTGTAGCCCTTTTATTTGGTCTAAGGGGTGTGCTTTGAATTCCCATGTTTGTTTTTTTTAATGGAAACCACACCATACAAAGACCCCATGCATTTTTTACATTTATTTTGTCCAAGGGTGTGCTTTGAATCCTCATCTTTTTTCTTATGAGGACCACACCATGCAAGGAATTATTTGACTTCCTATTATGAAATGATGTAGAATGGTGAGGAGCTTCCAAGAACACTCCTACACACAGGAAAATAGAAAAGAACAAAGAACATCAAATCCCTTTGCCACACCTTATCCAAACCTTTGAATCCTTCCTGATTCCAGAAACTACACAAGTCACCAATTTATTAAAGTTGGATTAATAAAGAAGAGACTGCATTCTTCCAAAAATAGGAAAACCATAGAGTATGTGGATGGGTGGATGATGTGGACTCATTGCCTGTTACATGAAAAGAAACCATGTCCTAGTCATTAGTAATGACATTTAAAGTTAGAAACTAGACATCAACAATCAAATTACAAATAAAGCATACCACCATCAAGTAGTGCATTACCATTGTACCTTCCACCTTATTAGTAGAAAAAGTAGGGAAACACATCAAACATAAGCAAACATAACCATAAAAGAAAGTAAAAGAGTAGAAAATAGATATTAAATATATTAACATTGGTGTAAAAAAAACTAAGAAAAGACCAATAACCTTAAAAATACAAATATGTAAAATAAAGAAGATGAAAACAAAAAGTTATAAAATCAAAAATGTGTAAAACAAAAAGGTCAAAAATTGAGGAGCCACCTAAGGTGTTAGTATGGGTGGCCATCCTCCCCATGAAAAAGTTAGAGGGGAGAGATCCAAAAGATTGAGCATGGTTGTCCATTTGACAAGTTGTTTGTTGCATTGGTTGGCTTGAGCTTATGGAAAGGTTTCATTTGTTGAATGTTGACTAGTTGTTTCTTGTCTAGGATATCAGGTTTGTAGATGATCATGGCCCTATATGAAAAAGTCTCATCAATGATGTAACATCCTCCCCACAATGTTTGAAATTTGGTTTGTTGGGGTACATGTGTAGGATTCCAATATAGAACCTTGTCTCCTAGTTGAAACTTGACTTTTCTTATTTTAAGGTCATGGTGTTTCTTGCTGAATGCCTTATGCATTTCATTGGATAATAGGGCCATTAACCAATTTTCATCTAGCAAGTTCAGACACATTAATCATTCTTTCTGTGCTAGACTTAGATCTAGGTCAAGGTCATAGGCTGTAGAGAGTGTACAGAGCTTGGATTGGATGGGAAATGTTGGTAGTTTTTCGTACACAAGCTCATAGAGAGAATAACCTATGGGAAGTTTTCATGTGGAGCGATTGGCCCAAAGGGCATCATTTAATTTAGTGCTCCAATCCCTTCAGTATTTTTTAATGGTATGTGTTAAGATTTATGTAATCTCTCGATTAGTGACCTTAGCTTGGCCATTGGCTTGGGGGTGATATGGTGTTGTGAATTTATGTTTAACCCCCAAGTGTTGCATCAGCTTCTAGAAAGTGGCACCTATAAAATGAGTTCCATTATCAGAAATTAACGCACGAGGTACACCAAACTTGTTTACAATATTTTGTTGTACAAACTGAGCAGCAGTGGTGGATATACAATTGGTGATAATTGTTTCTTCTATCCACTTGGTACAATAGTTAGCTACAACTATTATATATGCCTTTCTATTTGATAAAGGTGCAATGGGACCCATAAAGTCAATGCCCCAAATGTCGAATGGTTTAAGAGGTTGTATCCATTATTGTGGCCCCTCCATTCGAGCTATCATTCCATCATTCCTCTGGCAATGATCACAAGCACGAACAAATTGATGTACGTCCCTAAAGATTGTTGGCCAATAATACCCTTCCATGAGGATTTTTATGGTTGTGTGTCTCCTAGCATAATGGCCCCCACAAGGACCTTCATGAGCATAGTTCATCCATATCAGAGACACACCAATGTACCAAGCCATCGGGACAAACCTTGTAAAGGTTTTCATTAATCTCTATAAAATATTTAAACCAATGAAGAAATTGTTATTTCCTTCTAGTGTCTATCCCTTGTGGTAGTTCTTGCTTAAGTAGATAAGTGAGGATGGTATCATACAATTTTAGTCCATTGGGCATTTGTGCATTAATAGCACCTGCAAGGAGAGATTCGTCAAGGAATTGATCAGATAAAGGGCTATCTTTCTTCTTGTCATCCCATCTCAGTCATGATAAGTGATCCATGACCACATTCTCCACACCTTTATGATCTACCATCGTGAGATTGAATTTCTACAAAATCACGAGCCACCGTATAACATGGGAGCTCACCATCGGTTTGTTCATTAGAAGTTTGATGGCACTATGATCTATGTGCACAAACACTTTATAGCCAAGCACATAGTGCCTAAACTTCTCTAAAGTGAACACCACTACCATCAAATCCTTTTCTATGGTGGTGTAGTTTAGTTGTGCACCTGTGATGCTCCGGCTTACGCAGTGAATGTAATATGAACGTTTTTGATCATCCATCTATGTAAGAACTGCTCCCAAAGCATAATTCGATGCATCAATCATCACATGAAATGGTCTAGGCCAATCTCGTGCTTGAAGAATGGGAGTTGCAACAAGCTTTTACTTCAATTGTTAAAATTATAATTCACATGCAAGGGTCCAAATAAACAATGCATCCTTTTTTGTCAATTCTACTAACGGCTTGGAAATTTTGAAAAAATTGTTGATAAATCATGGGTAATAGCCAGTATAACCAAGGAATGACCAAAATTATTTGACTATTTTAGGTTGGCAGGTTATTCCTTGGATGATCCTTATGTTTTAGGATCCACCTCAATTCTTGCTTTGGAGATGCGATGCCCCAAGACTAGGCCTTCCTACACCATGAGATGGCTCTTTTGCCAATTGAGCTAGAGGTTTTTCTTAGCACATCTCTTCAACACCTACTTAAGATAGTCTAGGGCTTGCTCGAACATAGCTCCATAGGTAGAAAAATCATCCATAAAGACTTTTACCCTGCTACTGATATGTTGTTGGAAAATGCTAAGAACTAATCATTAAAATGTGGTTGGGGCATTTCATAGACCAAATGGCATCTATCAGTAGGAAAATGTTTCCTAAGGACTTGTGAAAGTTTTCTTTGCCTAAGGAATTTAATTATAGCCACTATAACTGTCCAAAAATCTATAAAATTTGTGCTCTGAAATGGTGCCTAGCACTTGGTTGATGAAAGGCAATGGAAAATGATCCTTGAAAATTGCCATATTGAGTAGCCGAAAGTCAATGCACACCTGCCATTTTCCTTCTTTCTTTGACACAATCATGAGTGGGCTAACCCACTTACTATGTATGATAAGATAAATGAATCCCACTTTGAGGAGTTTTTCAATCTTCTCTTTGACAATCTATTTTAACTTGGGATTCGAATGCCACTGCAACTGTCATTTCAGCTTGAGAATAAGGTCGGTGTATATTCGGTGCTGGCATATTCTTAGATCTATCCTAGTAAGTTTGGAATATGATTAGGAAAAGGCTACTGACCATTTTTTTACAACTTTTATCAATCTTTTCTTTTATTCTGTAGCAAGCTTGGTATTAATAATAACTAGCCTTCCATTTTTCAAAAATACATACTCCATTCTAGCCAGTAGTGTCTTCAATTCAAGGGGCTCTTGTTTAAAATTATCAATAATTTTCAGCTCATCCCAATTGACATCATCATTTGCTTCTTCGAAGAGCTGTTGGTGAACTTACTCAAGTTTATCCATACTTGCAACATATTCATACATTAGGCCCTCAGTCAGTTCCATGCATAATGTACTACTGCTAGCATCAACTGTCAGCCACCTGGTGCCCTCTTGTTTTGTGACTACTATGTACATACATCTTTGGATCTTAGCTTCTAGTGCACACTTCTTGCATGTAGAGATATATGTTTGCTTTACTGATCATAACTTTTGCACATAATGACACCCTGAATCGTTGTACGTGATTCATGGAACATTCTTCTCCTCAATCTTTTCAAATTCATTTTCTTTTGATATCACCAAAGAAATATCTCTAATGCCCATTTTGGCATCAATAGTACTTAGCCACGTCCTTCCGATAATAATTGAAAAATCCCCCTTGCAGTTCTGCACTTTGATTACTAGGAAATCAGTGGGATATGACCACCCACAACTGGTGGTGACGATGTCTTTAACTAATCCCAATGGAATAGTAATGGATTGGTCTACTAGTTCCATCTAGATGTTGCTCTTCTTCAAATGAGAAAATTTCCACATTATGTATATCTCATGCAAGATCAGATTAACACCGAAACCAAAGTCAAGAAAAGCTTTGCAAGGCTCATTCCTGACAATTTGCAAGTAAACCAGGGGACTCCTAAGATATAATAATTTTATGGGTAGGTTACTAGCTCGAATCTAATTAGATATATCATGTGTCAACATTATAGTATGGATTCAAAAAGGATTTTGATTTGAAGGAGACTCGGATAGTGAGGAAACAAAGGAAGTTGGAGGCGTAGGGTTACTAACCACCAATGTATCCAAGGGCTTTAGTGTACTATGAGGCTTGAAGAAGGATCCTTTTTTTTATTCATGGTTCTAACCTGCTGGATGGGTTAACTAATTGTAAGTTAACTACCCTCATAGCATTTCTTTGTTGTGGTTGTGCAGGCAATTCAGCCTGCATGGACAGAGCAAGCGATAGTTGTGCAGGAGGTGGAGGAGTAGGTGCAGGAATAGGAGATGCATGAGGGTAGTAGGTTATATCCCTTCTTGGATAGGGTGATTGGTATGTTTTAGGAGAGTAATGGTGAGGTTGGTAAGAAGAAACATGACCAGAGGAGTCCCGTGGAAAAGAAGGTTGCTGAACATAATAGTCGTAGGGATCTGGTTTCCGGTAAGGGTATTATTGTCTTGGAGGTGGCAATGCCCATGATTTGGGTTGCTACCACTACTGGTACAATTCATAGGGTTGTAGAGAATTTCCACTTGGATAGTATTACCGTGGTTGGTGAAACTGTCAAGGATTTCCTTGTGGATAAGGCAATCTTTTGGGCATTTGCCTTTGTGCAAGTCATGGATGTAAGGCATACACCCCAAATTCTTGCAAGTGTGATATAACTAGAAAACATCCCTTAGGATTTTCATGCTGGAAAATATCACATCCACCATCATCATCTGAGTTTCTATCCATAGCCATCTCTATTGCATCCATTTTACCTTTACCCTTAGATATGGCACGTTTAGCCTTCTTATGCCTCTGATGCTCACACTCACCACCGTGCTCCTTAGACTCTTCAAAATATTTTAAAATAGCTTGAAACCTATTATTCATGGAGTTCCATAATTGATCAACCTTAGCTATGATTTCTTATTGAAATTTCTAGAATGACAAGGTTTTCTAATTAACCACCTCATCTTTGGTGAATTCATCCTCACTGTCACAAAATCTAACCACTTTTTTTTGAATAGAAGGGTCTCTATTATATTCTTTTTCACTTTCACATTTTCTAAGCTCTCCATCCTCCTTGGCTACCTACTCAATTAATTTTTGAATTTGACATATGCTTAACTCTGTCAATCTCTCTTGGGCATACATGCCAAGGATTTTCCTGGTTTTAGACTGCAACCCATCTATGATATGGTAAAATTGATCAAGTTGAGAGTATCCATGGTTGGAACACCTATGCAACAGAGAGTAGTATCAGCCAATAGCAGCATCCAAGGGCTTATGATTCCCTTATTTTCACCCCTAAATTTATTTTCTTAGATTGGATACTTGGGAGTACATTTGACATTTGTCATTGAATAATTCCAACATCGTACTCTACCACCTAATCGATTCTGGTTCCAAGGATCGATACCAATTTTCTACTTCCTTTATGAGTGTCCTTGGAAATAATTTCAGCTTTTGCTAGTCATTTTCAATATTCTGCAAAGCACATGCATCCTGGAAGGCCTAAAGATGATTTTGTGAATCAACATCATATCCTCCCTTAAACCGAGGGATGTTGTTCATATCTAGCCTCTTTATCCTATTGTTCTTCACATGCCTTGTTGGAATCCTCACAACCTCTGCAATATTTAACATGCCCTGAGTAGCAAGTAGAGATTCATCAAGGCTATGATGGTGGTGCCTACGATGTTCCCTACTAGCCCTTCTTTCTTGATGATGGGCACCTCTAGATTGCCCACGTCTTCACTCATGACTATCTTGATGGTCCCTTCTATTATTTTGGTTTTTTCAGTCACCCCCATCATGGTTATTTCTTTTGCAATCATGATTTTAACCAGATGAAGAAGATGATGATGACGATGAAGGGGAAGAAGAAGGAGAACTTGCTCCATGCTGATGCCTATCATCCTTCCTTTGATGGTTGTGATCACAATCACAATCATGATCTCCTTTGTTCCCCTTTTCTTGACTTTCTTCTTCAGATCCATTTTTTTCATTGGATTCGTTTTGACCAAAATTAGGATTATGGATTATGGATTGTATATTCTAGTTGAGGGCTCCTTGAAAAAAATCAAATAGAGGAGAATTACTAAAGAAGTGGTCACCTTTATCAATTGGGAAAAGCAAAGGTGGAAAGATATTTGACCCCTTACCCTTCACAAGCTCGTTTTGGTGCTCTAGCTGCCGATTCCTTAATTTTTGTGCTTTAGTGGGATGATAATCCCTTGAGTTGGGATCTCACATCTTGTATTCTCCATGGAGATGTTGAAGCCCAGCTCATGTGAGCATTAGCTAGAGCATTGCTAAAATAGATCATTCAGGTGGCAAAACAATGTTGCCTTCCATATCGTGCCAGCACTTCAGTTCATCTTGATGTAAGATGAAGGTAAAGTCTAGTACATACTCATCGAGATGAGCATACACCACCTGGTATTGTTGAGACACCTGAACTACCCTGGGTAAAGATGGGATCCTATGAGAAGAAAACATTTTGTGTTAATAAATAGTGTAGTTGAGATTTAATTTAATTATAATAATTTTTATTTTCATAGGATTTGATTCTTAAGGTTTGAACAATGAGATTACTAAGTTTCACTAGGTTTAGATAGCGCACAAAGAACTACAATCCCTGGAAACAGTGCCAATGATGAGTGTCAAGCTACCCCTACATCTAACCATATGAATCACAAGCATTCACGTGCAATCTGGTTGAATTCTGCAGACTATACTTACTAAGTGCACTAGACGAAATAGTGTGTGCGTGTTGTTCATTTGTTATCTTCCCAATCCCACTTGTGGGATGCAGTTGTATGGTTAAGTGTGACTGAGGAATAAGAATTTTAGTATTTTGTGTTTTTATGGAATTACTCACCTAGAATAAGAATAAAAGTAAGAGTGAATAAAAGTAAGAGCAATTAATTACTAAGTAAACTATAGTCTAATCTATCCTAACACAAGTAACTGTTCCCACTTCTCGAACATATCCTGAATGTTGTGCAAACACTGCTGGGTTGTCAAACGCTAGTTGTTTCTAACCTACTAAGTGTCACACGTATGTTTGAAGGGGTTGTGCTTGTGTAATTTAATGATTTTCTTAATTGATCAAAATTAATTGCTACATAAATAACATTAATGTAAATTGCATGAAATATAAATGCATAAGAAAGAAAATCTCAAGTGCTACAAGGAATGGATCAAAGAGCTCGTCTTTATTGCCAACCCAATGGTGTGCTTAGGTACATTAATGCTTGAATAAAGATCCATTCACACTTAGATCTTCTGCTGTGGGGACTTGGAAAATATTCTAACTTTCAAATGGACAAACTGCAAGAGTTTCTCTACCAACTGCTAAAAAATTCCTCCCAATTATGCACCTAGGCGCTATATTTATAGACCCAGGAGTAACCCTATGATATCAAGTGTACAATATCACATCTTAGGTCACGATATCACGTACCTAGTATTATGTACCCGATATCATAGCCACCCCAATATCGAAGTGATGAAAAACACAATTTATGAATAAGCTATAAGCAAAGGTTGCTACATCACTATTTTAGTAAAGCTATTGAAAGGAAGATGAAAGAATAAATGGGAAAAAATGATGAAAGTTGATATGAAGAAACTATAAATAAGTAAAGATCTAGCTCTTCATTGAGGTGAATTATGGAAAATAACTCATGTAGCCAATCCCATTTTATTGGGACAAGGCTAGGATGATGATGATAATGATGATGACCAACTAGAATCAAACTTATAAACGAAACTTTCCAAATTAAGATTTTCACTACTAGGATAAAAACATATTGATATGTATTTCTTTTTATAGGCTAAATGAATTATAGGTATATTTATTATCAAAACTAGAACTAGATGACTATATAATCTAGTGTTATTAATAAATATAACTATAATCTAGTTAGGCCATAAAAAGAAATTCGTAGCAATATGTTGTTATCCTAGTCTTAAGAATCTTAATTTAGAAACTCGAAGTTATGAGTTTGATTCTAACAACTAGCTTTGAGTAATAAACTTCTATGAAGGTTTCATGTTGGATATATATCTAGGAGGTACATATAGTCATCTATAATGAAGTGTTAGCTTGGTGATTAGAGTCTTGAATTGGAAACCCAAGTTGTATGTTCAATTCTTTTGATAAATATTGAATATGGATTTTAAAAAAAAATCCATAAAAGAAATTCTAAAGCTATTTATGTAATATTAATGTAACCCCTTTCCTTTTCATAAAAAGGAAATACAAGAAATTACCAAATATATTCTATTAAATAAATCCAATCAACTAATTAAGCATTATCAAACAAAGATTCATAGAGTTAACACTTAAGTTTCTTAGACTAGGGTTGTTACACTTAATAAATCAATGTTGAGAGTAAATCCTAAAGAGCCTTTTCAAGGACTTCAAGATAAGCATTGTAAGCATCATTTTCAATAATATAACAAAATCACTTATAAAATACTATAGGAAATCCATTCATTTGAGGGAATTTGTCATATTTAAGCTGTTTAAAAGTCTTTAAAATTTTCTTCTTAAAGATGAAGCTATTTGATAGGGATCCTACTAGTTTTGGATCAATAGAATTTATCCCATAATTCATAGTGTAATTTGGTTGTATTCTTTGGGGATGATGTTGAATGTATTACCAAGAATACTTATATATTTCATTGCAATCAAGATATATAAAATATATTATAATACATATAATTGAGTTATGACATATGTTGCCATAGTGAGAGGTAGATAAAATATTCATGATTTTATGGTTTATAATTTTTATAGATTTTATAATTATAAGAAAAAAACAAACAATAAGAAATACACACACATTTCAATCCCACTTGAAGAGAATCATAATTCTCATATTACAATTTGTTAAGGATCAGGTGCAACACTAAACACATAAATGCAAATAAAATAGCTCTAAGTCACAACCTTGATAGCCCAACACCATGTCGTATATTTGTAACCTCCTTAGGTAAGGTTAAATTATTGTAGCATATGAAAATGAGAAATGAAAAAAAAATTGGTTTTAGTTTTTTATACTATTTTTAGTATTTTAATTTGTAAGGCATTAATGGTGTAAAAAATGAGACAAAAACCATAATCTTTATTCACCATGCAAACATCAAATACTACATCAACCAAACAGCTCTAAGCTACATAAGTAAGATAACATTCTAATAGAGTCTAGTGGCACTTATGTAAGAGACAATACAAAACATACATAAAATAGGAAAGGAGTCACTTACCCAAGAAAGGAAGAAGTCTTTACACAAAACTATATTCCAAAAGCTAAAGGAAAATATTTGGAATCAAGTTCATTTTATGTGAAGCTTGTCCTAAGTATTTATAATTTTTACAACACAATGGTAGGGGGTCACTAATTTCCAAGCCTCAACAAAGATCTATTAGCATAGCTAAGACTTCCTAGGACATATTGGAAGAGGCTCATAGACAAAGGTGGTTAAACCATGGTACCAAGAGGGGTCTATTAGCATCCCTGTACTAATGCAAGAGGTGTACTACTATAGAAAGCTTAGCATCCACTACCCCCAAAACTTTATCTTCCTCTTTTTTGATGAAAGTTGAGATGTCATGGAACATATTGGAGTCTTCCTAGGATTTTTGAACAAAGCCAAAAACTTCTCAAGAACATTTAAACATGTACCAAACCTACAAGTGTAAACTAGAAGACTATGATGCAGATCTAGAAGATGAAAACCTCAACCATATGCATGAAAAATATAAACACATATTACATTATATACATCCTATATCTAGGACTTACAAAATATCACTTGCTAACTTATCATGCCTCCATGACTAAGTAAAGCTAGTCCAATATGTTTAAAGCTTAAAATACAAGACTAGAACTAGAGACATGACATGATTAATGTAGAGGGATACATTTGGATAAATGTACCAAACATGAATATATTACAATTGAGTATAAGCCACCTCATCAAGAAGTGCTAGTAGGTAATGTCTAAGAGAAGAATCCCCCTAATGTGCCTACATAGCATGGGAAAAAGTTGAAGGAGCTAGGTGTAGACATATGAAATCTCTGAAGTTGTGCCTCTAGGTCCATCATCCTTACTCAAAGCTATCAATTCTATTCATGCATTGATCCTTTCTCTTGAAGAAGCACTTGTTACTATTCCTCAACATTAGCTTAGAAATTCTCATGACTCCTTTTCTCCTACAAGATCTCACACTGGGGCACGTTTAACTTGACCATCACTCAATGGGGTTTCTTTTATAGTGCATTAAGTAGTTGGCCCATAGAATTTTGGACCACATAGAGATACCTCTTTTGTTCCACCTAAACATCCTCTTCAACTTCTTCAAGTCTCCTTTCAGGGACATGGATATTTGCTTTATGATGGAGAATATATAGGTTTTCCAAAAGGTCAATTTCCTCTTACAATATTAGCTTACTTGGAACCATTTATTGGATTTTCTAATGTAAGGTGTTGGATTTCAATGGGCCTATCCATCAATATCATGTGCTCATTCCAAGAATGAGCTTATCCTTTGGTGTGCATTGAAAAATGTCAACTAAATATTGTAAATACATAAGCCTTGGCTCTTTAGTGATTTGATAACCTTATCCTTCATCTCACACATCTTCCCATTTACTTATTCATTCAATAAAGCTACAAGTTTATGCAGTCTATGCACCTTGGCATCCTAGGTTACCTGCTCAATCAAACAGAACTTTCTAAGCTCATCAATTTCCATGGTCATCTTGTTTACTATATTTTACCATAAGTTCTAGTGATCCTTTTTTGTGCAAAGGTAATTATTCCAAAATTGGACCATGATTTGACTTTTATCCTCTTACATCTGATAAAAGAGAAAAAGTAACTACGTCTTCTTTTTTTATCATCCTTTCCCATTCTTGGGACTAATACTTTAACATTATTATTTGCTAGTCCAATCTATCTTTCATAAATATAACTTCTTTAATAACCTGACACTCCTAGAAAATTTTAGCCTACAGGCACTCAATTCGCATCTCTAGAGTGATTGTAGAAGGTTCAGGTACTCATGGTGTTAGATGTTCCAATTATTTGTGTAACCATCATAACTCATCTTAGCTTCTCTACAACTCCCATAGATAGAATGTTCTATCAACATAATTGGTTTTCAAATCAGTCCATACCTTAATGAGTTTAGTTTCTACTATACTATCAAAGTTCCTTAATAGAAATTGGGCACCAAGATCAACTCTATGATTCTCCTTCATCTAGCGGCTAGTTCTAGGTTGAATAATGCGTACCTGGAGAACTTTAACTACATGCTAGATGTTATGCATGCTTTTCTTTAATCCATGTGATAAGGAAGGCACATGAGTGTCAAACTAATTAGGAACATTAAAATAAGTCATGGATAGATCTTTTAACAATGTGGGAGGAAACCAAAAGACGTCTTACCTTATTGCTTCACCAAACATAATGGCTTTCATCATTTGCAAGAAATTGTTATCAGGGTTGTTAGAATCTTAAATTTTAAATTATTCTAGCCTAGCCCTCACCTTTGATGTGCATTACAAACTACGAACCACTACTAGGAAGAGGTTCCTGGCTTTACCTCATGCTAAAACTAGAAGGTAAGAAAATGATCTTAAGGTAGGATATGGAATAACTCTATGAAAGGAATCTCATCCTTCAAGTCAGGTACATCTCTAATGATCTCATAACTTCATCTTGGAGCAACCACCATCATGTTCTCCTAGTTTTCCATTTCTATTGTTGTGGAATATCTTCCCACATGGTTGACTATTCCTACAAGTTCACAGAGCTTTCACATTAACATTGGAAAGGCATAGATCTCCCTTTTATATCTTGCCACATCTTTAATTTTCTAGATTAGGGCTTTTAGAGAAAATTGGAGATATTGATGGTACACTTTTTCCTCATCATGGCCATAACTTGAGTCCCTAGAGTAAAGATACTTGATGGTTGTTTGATGGGAATGAAGTTATAGCTAATAATTTTTCAAATGGAATTTTGAACTATGAGAACTTTAGACATCTTTTCCTCAACATTTTCTATATTAAAGGCCTTTAGCATGACCATAGACCTAAGCTTAGGCTTAGTATTTTAGATCTATGGTTACCAATTATTTGCTAGTTTATTTGAAAATCTTGTAACCTATGAGATTGCCCAAAAATAGGCACAAGAACTCCATCAACAAAATTCATGGCTCCATCAGTAACAAGATTCTTATAAAATTCCTTTACCTCATAGTAGTACCATGAGAATTATTGAGCTTAATAGGGCCAAGCTCAAGGAATTAATAGTAATTTGTCTTCTTATGGATGGATCATTGGTGGACATTATGAGCACCCAAACCCTCTAGAATGTCATTAGTATCCTCTTCATCATCTTCTACTAACTTCTTTGGTACTTGTTCAGTTGCCTACTATTGCATACATGCTTAACCTAACGATCGAGGATGTGATTGGCTACCTCATAATTTGCTTCTTGGTGGAGGCCTTTTTGGAGTAGGACCTGTAGGCTCTAGATTAGAAGATCTAACTTCTTCCCCCTCTTCCTCTTTGAGAATCAATGATGCATGCAAAGTTATGCAACTAGAGGTATTAGATTATTCAATCTCAACTCTCTGTACTCTATTTAGCTTGGATGGTAATCTCCTCTAAATGATTAGTTGTGAAATTTACTAAAAACCAAGTGAGTTTTCCTAGGAATCATACTAACATTTCAAAAATTATGCATGACAAAAATGATGAATACAAACCTTGGGAAATACTTGAAAAACCATCATCATAACTATTGAATTATTGCATGCATGAACNATGTGAGTTTTGATTTTTCTTTCTTCAAGATTTGAGCATTATAAACTCTATCAATTCATCTCAATTGTGCCTATATTTCATGATTTTTGATGCTATACTCAATCTTCTATTATTCTAACCCTTAATTTGTAGTCTTGGGTTCATGGAAATGGCTAAATGAATCAAATTATTTTCCATAACTTATGATGTCATCTAAGTTTTACTTATAAAGATCTTCTTGTCTTGATTCTCATACACCTTGTAAGGTCAATAAATGATGGTTTTGATGAGTGGTGGAGCTTGTACGTTACTTACACAATTACAAAAGATAAGTTGAGGCATTGTGGGTGAAGTTGGACATTTCTCCCTTGTTTGGGAAAGTGCATTGATGCACCCTTGGGTTTGTGTAGTGGAATTAACACCCTTGTTNTCAAAACCATCATTTATTGACCTTACAAGGTGTATGAGAATCAAGACAAGAAGATCTTTATAAGTAAAACTTAGATGACATCATAAGTTATGGAAAATAATTTGATTCATTTAGCCATTTCCATGAACCCAAGACTACAAATTAAGGGTTAGAATAATAGAAGATTGAGTATAGCATCAAAAATCATGAAATATAGGCACAATTGAGATGAATTGATAGAGTTTATAATGCTCAAATCTTGAAGAAAGAAAAATCAAAACTCACATAAGTGAAAGGCCAATCAAGTATTGTATGCAATGCAACCCTCATTGTCATTGGGAGATAAGGGTTGTCTCACTCACATATGATGCCAAGTCACTTAGGATTCATAGGTGGGTCCTTCCTAGAGTATGCACTTGTCTTCATTACCCTTGTGAATCCCATTAATAAAACACTTGTAGACTTTTAACAACTAGTATGAAATTAGTATCAAATGTTAGTTTGTCTCCTTGGATGACTAGGTCTCATTCTATGCTTTTCTCAATTAGCCTTATGCCAAATACAACCATGGATAATAATGAAATATGAAGGATGATGAAGGAATAATGGATGAGAGAGCGAAAGGAAAAGAGTGCAACATCACTAGATTCCTAGCCAATTATTCAATTAGTTCATGCAACATGTGAGCAAGTTCTATATCCCATGAGAGATTTTCTCTCACATAATTTTACTATTACTTGTCCATACAATAGGGATTGGCCTCCAAGTCTCTATTCTAAGTGCAAGATCATACTAATCACATCCAATGTAATCTAGCCTTGATTATTCTATGATCTAACCATTGATGTAGACCAAACCAAGGCAACATATAACCAAACATCTAGAAATTAAGATTCCATTTTGGTTTTCCTTCATCCATGCACATAAGCATAGTAGGCTCCCCAAATTTTACTGTATTGGAAACCTCTCATCAATTTCCTTGGTTGCACTAATTGATCCCATACCCAAAAAAGAGCATAATACCATGAAAATCAAGAAAATATATTTTGGATTTAAATATAGTTTAGGATTAGGTCAAAGATGAGGATTTTAGACCCTTAGAAAAAATGATTAGGGGCTTTGGTAAAAGTAGCAATTGACATTACCAAGGTTTACAAACAAAGAGACTTCTAGGCCTTCATGGCCATGGTTTGGTATGAAATAACATTATGAGAAGATCACTTATTTTTGATTATTTCATAGGAAGAGGGCTTTTAATGTAGCATGGGAATCATTGAAATGATTGAAGTACTAGATTACCACTTGGAGTCTTCAACTTGCATGAACATGAGAATTCATCCCCCACCACATTACTCGTATAGGTTCATGAAATCACAAATCTCTTCTAACCAAGATGGCTAGGTAAGGTACCATGTATACCTTGGTTCAATCACATTGATTAGACCCATCCACTAGTTATAAGAACCCTTAATGACATAAATATCTAGGATTTTTGAGCTCACACACTAAGATGTGGATCCATCACCTATCTACAATTCTAGTAGCCCTAGCATCAACAACTTGTAAGTTGAATTCTTGCTCTATACTAAATCTGGGCCTAGTTTAGTAGGGATGGATAGAATAAAAGTGTGTAGATGAATATTTTTACATGAGCATTCCATTGATCAAACCTTTACATTAGACCTATTTGGCACTTTTGTATCATCATTGCATCTGTAGCTCACCTATCCAACATTGGCTTACTGGATGAGCATTTGTAAAGCACTTTAGTTCGTTTTTCTCCACACACAAATAAAAGCACTCCAAAAGAAAATAAAATCTTATGAATGATTATTTTTTAAGCTCAATAAGTGAAAAATTTTAATTAAACATAATAATCTTTATTTATTGTAAAAAATGAAATAGTAAAAAATAAAGTTTTAACATTGGGCAAAGGATCTCTCCCCCATGAATAATCCATGTCTATCACCCTCAAATCCTTTGAGTAGTAAATTGTTCATTAAGCATGCTCAAAGGTGAAAGATGTTCATTATGGTACATCATGTATCACCCCACAAGTGTTCCATTTGGCTTGTTTGAATGGCTTATGGTCACGATGTAGTAGAATTGGAAAGGATCACAGGGTATTCTCTTGTAGTTCATCCTTATAGTCTCATTCCTTATACCAATCTCAAGGTTTAGATCTTAGAGAACCAACCTAGCATTTGTAAT
The DNA here is from genome assembly GCA_015680685.1 of Gnetum montanum. Lineage (NCBI taxonomy): Eukaryota > Viridiplantae > Streptophyta > Gnetopsida > Gnetales > Gnetaceae > Gnetum > Gnetum montanum. Next base: position 455,037 of record MNCI01000001.1, read on the forward strand.
GCTCAACCAAGCTCTTTCCATTATAGCAAGAAGATCCTCTTCCACCTTATCTTTTGATTTGAGCACCAAGAAATTAGCAGCATATTAACAACATATAACAAAATTTATTACATTACATACCTATCCCATGAGGTCTGTGTATAATTGGTCTACTACCTCTAACTAAATGTTGGTATGCTTGAGAGGAGGAAGCCTCCAACCAAGTTATTACTACAATGAGATGAGATTGACTTCTCTCGAGTCATAGAGAGCTAGATAATGATCCCTTTTACCAATTTAGATATCCACCATGGGACTACTAGGATTTGGTTACTTTTCAACTAAACATCATTATTTAACTACATGTGTTGCCACCACTGATATAGAGATGGTGACAACATCACCATCTGGTACCATCATGCTATCTTCACTAGACATAGCAATGGAACTCATCTTGAAGTAGATATTATATTTGAATTATGATAAAGGATGTTCATTACCTCATGAGTATAAACTTGTATTTGAATTGAATGGTTTTTCTCTTTGTAATGTGAAGAGAAGGATACAAACCCAGTCTTATGATTCTCACATTTGCACTTATGATAAAATTCCTATTGTGGGACCTCAAATGTTTTACTGTAACCAAATCAATAGATGACTGGTAATATTTTCTAAATGCATGGATAAATGAAGGATAATTATCATAGAGTATTTGTAGAGATTCTCACCATAAAAATAGAATGAGGAAGCCTCATTTGGATCTTCTTTAGTACATTTAGAGTAAGAGAGCTTCCCTTTACTCTTACCATCATACCTCTTTTTGTGTTCTTCTGGTGTGATTGCTTTGATTATAGCTTCAACCACCTTCCTTGAGATTAGTGATCATCTTTTTATACATCACATCCTTGACTTGATCCATGTGATGGGCCAAGTTTGTCAATGCTTTCCTCATTCTAATTTGATCTGATGCTAGAGTCTCAACTATAGTGATAGATTTAGTGGTACCTTCAACATTATTAGCCCTCTGTCTATATGATGGATCCTAATTGTACTCCTTGACTAATAGTAACTCTATTTCACAACTTGGTTAATCCTACTAGGCCTATATTGGATGGTGAAATTAAAATCCTATAAAAGCCCTTCTTAATTTCTATGATTGTTTTAAATAATTACCTTCCATGATAGCAATGGTATTTAAGAGTGCTTTGATTGGAACCATGGACTTCTTGTGCATCTAGCCCATGACGTACATGCCCATGCACTCTCTTGTTTTCAACTTTAGCCCTTCTACAATGTGCATCAATTGATCTCTTTGGCTAAAATCATGGTTTAGACAATAGTGAGAAACTTTTAGGTACCTTTCCATGGTAATGTTCAGAGGCTCACAAGCTCCTTGCCTCCATCCAATCATCTCCTTCCATATGTTTGAAATTTAGGCATACATATAAAATTTTTGGTAGAAAATTTTAATCATGTCAACCCATCTTTGAATCAATTGAGGAGGCAAGGATTTGTACCAAGTTTTTACATGTTTGACAAAGATGTGGGAAACAACCACAACTTTTACCAATCACTCATGATCCCTTGGAGATAATAAGAATTATTAAATACTTGCACATAGAATTTGGAATCACTAGTATACCCTTTGTATGTTGGTTCATTTGATTTTATTGTCATGAAGATGCTTCCTCATAATATGTACAACTATTAACTCATGGTAATCATCCCAGTATAACAAAGGAGAATCATCATTATCACTAGTAGGTCTAGACAAATGCAATGTTGAAACTTGAAAAGGAGATCATCAAAATGGAGTAAAGATACTTGACTAGGAGCCTTGATGGTAGGCTAGTCCTTTGCCTTTTTTATTTACTTTAACTTCTTACTACTCATAAAAATAATTAGATGAAATGTTGTGGCCACCTTCTTTTTCTACCATTTGATCTTAAGGATCTTGCATGTACAAAGGCTCATAATCATGGATCATGGGATCATGAACCTTGTATGCTATACGTTCATCCTCTAGCCTCATATTAATTAAGGCATTAATGGGATCAATTGGTGTAGCCACAATTATGCCTCTTGAAAATCAACCATGAGCATCTCTCTAGCTTCCTTACTTATTTAAATGATAAGCTAGCATAACTGGTGGAAGGGTCTTATCCTTTTAATGCTTGAAAGTAATGAAAGGCCTTTTTCTTTTTGGTGCATTACTAAAAATCTTCTATAGGCTTTTAGCACTATCTACCTTTTTGTTTGCATTCACAACCTACGCAACAACATTAAAACACACACTTAATTTGAATAAAATTTAAAATCAATAATGTACAAGTATTTTCAAATAATTCACCAATGCTCTTCCCAACAATGGTGCAAATGATAGGGATCCCACTAGCTTTGGACTAATGGAATTTATCATACAAATCATAGTGTGATCTAGTCGTAAGCTTTGAGGATGATGTTGAGTGGATTACCAAGAACACTCACATATATCATTGCATTCAAGAAATATAAAAAATATTATAATGTATATAATACAGTTATTACCCATGTTTCCATAGTAAGAGGTAGAGAAAATATTTATGATTTTATGTTTTATAATTTTTATAGGTTTTATAATTATAAGAAACAAACAAATAATAATAAACACACACACACTACAATCCCACCTAGGGATAGGGGCAATTCTTGTATTGCAATCCCTCAAGGAATAGGTGCAACATGACACACACAAGTATAAATAAAATGGCTCTTAGTTATAACCTTGATGGCGCAAAACTATGTCATATGGTTGTGACCTCCTTGAATAAGGTTTCATTGTTGTAGCTTATAAAAATTAGAAATGAATAAATATTTTTATGGTTTCAATGTTTTATAATTTTTTTGGTATTTTAATGTTTAAGACATCAACAATGCAAAAATGAGGAAAAACCATAAGCTTTATTCACTATGCAAATACTGGACTTTGCATCAACCAAGTGAATATTGGCTACATAGGCAAGAGAGCACTCTGACAAAGCCTAGCCAGACATCTAAAAGAGGTGACTCAAAATACACACAAAATAGAGAAGGAATCACTTTCCCAATGGAGGAAGAACACTTCACATAAAACCAGATGCCAAAAAATAAAGGAAAATGCTTGAAATTAAGTTTTTTTTGTGTGAAGCTCATCTTGGGTATTTATAGTTTTCACAACACAATGGCAAGGGTTCACTAATGCCCAGGCATTAACAAAGTTCTATTAGTGCAACTAAGACTTTCCAAGACACATTAAAAGAGGCCAAGAGATAAATGTGGTCAAACCAAGGCACCAAGAGGAATGTGTTAATGCCCCTAAGCTAATGTAGGGGGTGCACATGCATAGGGAAGTTAGCACATCCATGCCTCCAACCCTTTATCTTCATTTTCCTAGATGAAAGCTAAGATGCCAAGGAACATGTCGAAACCTTCCAAGGATCTCCAGAAAAAGCCAAAAACTTCCTGAGAAGCTTGAAACATGCACCAAACTTACAAGTGTGAACTGAAAGCCTAGGATGCAAACCTAGGAGATAGAAACCTCAACCATACACTAAACCATAAACAGAGGTTACATGACATACATCCTAAATCCAAGGCTTATAATTGAATTTTAAAATGCTACTAGATGACTCATCACTATTATTGTCAAAAATATTTTAGTTAAAAAAATTAAGAGCTTTAAAGTATGTTTTGATGGCTTCTTCATCTACACCATAATTTTAAAAAATGGGCTAGATGATTAGTATGAAAAACATTAAGAATATTCATATGTAAAGTGCAAGTATTTTCTTTAATAGAAGTGGCCTTAATTTGATGAGAAGAAGACTTACCTTTCAAGGAGTGGGAAAATTCTAGAGAAGTTTAATCTCCTATTCAAAGTTAAGACAAAGGGGCTTGGAGATGTGCACCTCTAATGTGATAATCCTATTTGTCTAAGTTTGTTGTTTGAAATTTCAAGGAGATCATAATTATTTTAAAAGCCAAGACCTTCATGAATCCATTTTTGGGTAAAAAAAATAACATCTAAGATTAAGTTTTTTTAATCTTTGAAAGTAAGTTTATGTTAGAGAGAACTCTATTTCCATAATGCTTTGAGAAATACTAAACATGATGAAAATTGTCATTGTACTAATTAATCTAACCAAAATTCTAGTAAGATTAAGAAAATAGAATTTCAAATTGGATCAGAAGATCATAGGAAGTTGTTGCTTAAGAAAGGCTATATTAAAGACAAATATTTGGAATGATAGACAAAAATATCTGGAATGATATGATTAATTGTAGTAAATTAAATTGAATCCACCAAGAAATACGAACTACCATAAAAAAAAATTCTAGTAAGGTTAAGAAATAAAATTTCAAATGGTGTAAAAAGATCGTATAGGAAGGAATTGCGTAAGAAAGGCTATATTAAAGACAAAAATACCTGGAATGATATGATTAGTTTTAGTAAATTGAATGGAATCCACCAAGAAATACGACTACGATAGAAAAACGCTTATGAATAATCTAGTGCAACTATTCTGAATAATTTAGCTAATCTGCAACTGGAAAATTTTTACAATCTGAAACTCAACATTTATAGTATATAAGTTCACAAATAGATGCTTCTTTATTATAAACCCTAGAGGTGGTGTTCATATTGACCCACCGTTCAATTGCCGTACATGTTGATCAAAGTATATTTCATTAATAAAATATCATTTTGTGTTTTCCTTTTGCTTTTTCCAGAATCTTTCATTATAAACTCATCATTCATTCTATCTTTGTTTCTTAAAATTTTGTTGAGTAACAGGAATAGATGTTCTTTAATTATAAACCGTAGACGTGGATGTCCATCCTAACCAACCATTCAGTGCCTGTACATGTCAATCAAAATTATCTTGATGTTTTTTCTTTAAACCTTAACTTTACGTAAGTTTTAAAGGCCACAGGATTTATATCAATCCTGAACGGTATCAACGTGCAAAAATATCTATTTTATTTGAGATTACTTGAACGGTATCAACATGCAAAAATATCAATTTTATTTGAGATTACCCGAGCGGTATCAACATGCAAAAATATCAATGTTATTTGAGAATACTTGAAGATAACATTTTGTTAAAAATTAGCCAGACTTTTAAGTATATTCATTTTAACTTATTTTCATGCTATACTGCAGGATAAACAGCATTCTGGAAAGATACAAAAGATGTTCTGTTCCTTATCTTGTAAATGATGCCCAGGTAAGTAATAAATTTCAATAAGCTCCAATGGGTAATAATATTTAAATTTTTGCATTGCTTCCATTTTTATTATTTTGAAACTGATTCTTTCCCAGAGATCTTTACGATTCCATGGTGTTTGCAGGTTCGTTTTCATTCATTCTGATTTCCAAATAAGTAAAGACAATTCATAATAATTAAATTTTTTATACAACCAAACCTAACTGCGAAACTCCGTAAAGCTCACGTAAATTATCGGAAACACAAAGCGTAGCCGTAAAATACATGTTGCCTAAGCTATAAAAATCCGTCGAATATTTTATCCAAGTTAGACACTCGTAGAATGGCAGGGAATTGGACTAGATTATCCCTCGCCCATTTATGGGCCTAACCCATAACCATTACAAACCATTACTGCTTTAGAAGGCCCTCGCCCATTTATGGGCTAACCCATAACCATTACAAACCATTACTGCTTTAGAAGGCTAAAGATAGCCTTAGAGCATCCAATTTCCGACTTTGTGGACATTGTTGTTTACCATTTTCCGCTAGAGATGATATTAATAAAATAAGATCTAAAGGGAATAAAATTAGTTTAGGATAACTTGGTGGGAAATAAAGCAATAACAGATAATTTTAGAAGTAAAATGACAAAATCCGCTCATTAAGCGTTGACATGTTTAAATAAAGTAATGTAATACCGAAAATATTTAATAATTAAATAAATTTATTTATGTCTAGCTATACTACTATTACTGTGTTACAAATACACAGAAAAAATTAAAGTATTTAATTTTATTTATGCTAAAACATTGAGATCCTGGGATCGGTAGGCCAGGATATCATAAATTTTTTAGATATGTTAATTTTTAAAGAAGATATTTAAGAAAAAGTTTGGGAGTTAAAACATAGATTTAATTTAATATTTAATTTTTATAAGCTTAGAAATATTCTTTAGTACTAGTTAGTCCTTCCATGCCTAGACTATTAACATTAAGCTAACACCTTATTAATAATATTATTTAAGATACAATAATAAATTACTTTAAATTTATATTTACTTTGATTTAATGATTGATTTGGCTGGTTAGACAATAAAAGTGGAATTTGGTATAGAGATAAGGTTATATAAGCCTACGCTTAGATGTTATTTTATAACAAGAAATGATAACCTCTCTACAAACAATTTGGCTACTTAGTTTTAATGCTTCAATCATATGATAAAATTGATAAAGATATAAAAAATAGAATTAAAGTAGAATGATCAAATGAAGATAGACTTAGTGACATCTAATGCAATAACTCAATTCTAATAAAACTGAAGGGAAAATCTTTCAAGAGAGTAATCAAGCCTACTATATAAAAGAGGCATGAACATTAAATTATGAAAGCAGAAATGTGAATACTTAATTAAATAGCTATTTAATATTAGAAGAAGAAATAAATTGCAAAATGCATATATTAGGGAAAGTCTTAGTGTAGTTTCTATTTGAGATAAGCTACAAGAATGATATCTTAGATGATGTAGTTGTGTACAAAAAAGATAGATAATGAACCTATCAAAAAAAGGTTGTATTAGTATTCCAAGAAAGCCACCAAAAGAAAATAAAAATAAAATGGAAAAATTAATTGAAGATAATATGAAGAAATTGCAAGAAAATAAGGATCTACTTCTTCATAGAGATAAGGCTAGGATGACGATGATGATGGTGATGAAAAATAAAAAATGATAACATCAATCAAACTTTACAATTTTAAGTATTGATATTATATAATAAATTATCCTTTGCCTCCTAGTCAAATAAATCTTCTTAACCTCATTTAACATCATTATATATGATAGGAATAAATGATAATTACATTCAATATTATAAAATTATAATTTTATTTGAACGTTAACTCAGTTACATTATTATTTTTCCACTAAACATTAATTTCATAATCATTAATAATACATGTAATGACTCTATCCTTATTTTGATATCATAATATGAGTGCACAAATACAAAAATGTCATTTTCTTAGTTATGAGAAAAAGCTAGTTTTAAAGTGGCCGCGGAACTTCAAGATACTAATCAATAGAAAGAAAAATTTCAAAAAATTTTGCACCAAACAAGGAATCTTTCATCAAACCACTTGTGCTTACAATTCACAAACTAAAGGAATAGACAAAAGGAAAAAATAGAAGTCTTCAAGACATGATGAGATGTCTTGTTAACAATGCATACCTCTCAAATGGATAATGGAGTATGGCCATAACCATGGCTACATACATTACAAAAGAGTCATCAGTAGCAAAAATAAGAATAGATCCCCATATGAATTACTATACAACAAAGTTTCTAACCTTGTTGACATGAAGAGATTTGTTTATTATTATTATGTCAAGACTCCAAAGCAACTTCTAGAAAAATTAGATTATAAAGGAAGAAAATGCATATTCATTAGCTATTACTCAAAGACCTCAACATACAGATGTTATGACCCAAAAGAACATAAGTAATACTCAAGTGATGCTATTTTCCTTGCAAAAAATTTTGAAAAAATTTATTTTCAATAAGAAAATAAAAAATAGACAATCAACTTTTCCCAAAATCATGGATTCAAAGGGACCATTCTTCAACACAAATGTTAGATACAAATTTTGAAAGGAAGAAAATAAGATCCAATATCATTACTAACATGGCATATTTAGTTCCCACTCAAGAACTAAAGCATATTCGAGAAGCCTTAAAAATTAAAGCATGAAAAGAAGTCATGTATAGTGAATACAAAGATATCATGCAAAAATAAGATATTGAAATTAGTTAATAAACCAAAAGATAAAGAAAGCAATAGATTATAAATGACTGTATAAAATCAAATTCAATTGAAATTGATAAATAATCAACCACTAGGTAAAGCTTATGGCAAGAGGCTTCAAATAAAAGGAACATATTAACTATGAGGAGATAGTTTCTCTAGTGGCAAGATTTATAACAATTAAACTGATTCTTTCCATTTCTGTCCATCATGTTCTCAAACTCTATCAAATGAACATAAACTCAACTTTTCTTAATGGCATCATTAATGAAGAGGTCTGTTTCTACCAAATAGAAGGATATATCATCAAACCAAACGAAGAAAGATTTTTCAAAATAAACAAAGCCATGAATGGACTAAAGCAAGTTTTTATAGAATGGTTTTAGAGAATCAATAACTACTTGCTAATAAAAAGATATTCATCTTGCATGTTTAAACTCACATTGCACTATAAGCATAGTAATAAGAAATTCATCATAATCTTACTATGTGAATAATCTTATAGTTACAACAACAAATAATAATTTAATAGAAGAATTCAAACTAGACATGAAGAGTAAATTTGAAATGAAAGATTTAAAAGAATTGAAGTTTTTCTTAAAATGCAAGTTAATCATAAAAAGGAGGAAATTAAAGTTCATCAAACCAAATATGCTTTCGCCATTCTAGAAAAATATAAAATTATCAAAGATAAAGCTATCCTAAAACTAGAACATAAGGACAACACCATTCTTGTAAATGAAACTCTATATAAAAGCATGATTAAAGCTTTCATATTTCTTTATTACATAAGACCAAATCTTGAATTTGCTATGTCTTACTTATTATAATATATGCAAGAACCAAGACAGTCCCACCTTAATGCTCTCAGTATATTTTAAGATATGTAAAATGCCTACCACACTTGTGAATTAAGTAAAGTCAAATTAATGCCTACCAACTTGTGAATACCCAACCTTCATTTCTCCAATCTCTATAAATATTCTACTAATTTAACATATGTAGACTTCTTTCTCCTTTCAATGACAACAAAAATCCCTCTCTAATCTTTCTAATAGCTTTTGGTGCTTTATAATAGGAGAAAATAAGTAGAAAAAGAGTAACTAATCTTTCTTTCTTAAAACTAATAGTTACTATCTACATCCTAACTTTAACTGAAAGGTTATTAATTTTTTTCTATTCTGGAAAAATAAATTGTAACTAATGATGAATCTAGTATGATTGAAAACATCTTGCAGAGAAAACAAATGCAAACTATGGATGATATAGAGTAAAGATTTGATTTAATAAGCTAAATATTTGACACATTTTCTTTGCTACATTTTTTAAAAAGAAAAGTTTAATCTATAAAATGAGCATGAATAAAATTTATTAATTCTAAAAACTAGAAAATGGAAATTTTTATTACATCTAGAAAATCATAAAGGATTTATTAGATAGCTACAAAGCTTGAACACATTTTTAAAAGAAAATTGAAAACATCATTAATTTAATACCCTAATGAAATAATGTTAATTTTGAAGAAAACAATCAACACATTTTAGTTTATATTATAATTCATTTGAATATAAGCTAAAGATAAGAAAAATAACAAGGCATGTTCTTCATCCTCAATGCCTTATTTGCATAGTCTACAATATGCTTTTCTCGTAGTACATTGACCTAAAAACCTTTCTTAATAAGGAGATAATGAGAGCTCATTCTTTCTCTAGCAACTTGATTCCTAGAATACATATTTTCTGGTGATTCAAATATTGGCTTGATTCCTAGAATATGAACCATTTCATTTTACCATATAAATAAGTACCTAAACCTTCCATAGTCATAACATAAAAGAAGTCATAACATAAAAGAAGAGGAAATATAGCATCGCCTCGCCTTACACTATGAGCTATGTGAAAGTTACTTTTATAAGCACCATTGATAGGGATGGAGAATTTTGTTCCTTTATAGCATTGACTAATCTTAGGTCTCTCGTAGAAAGGGAATTTAAACTTTTCCAAAATAGTATCCATGTACTTTCAATTTATACAATCATAAACCTTACTATTATTTAACTTAAGGGCAATTGGTTCTTTCTGAAGGGATGTTGACTGAAAAATTTCCTGGATAAAAAAACCCGATTAAGAATGAATCTTCCTTTTACAAAACCAACTTGATTTTCTTTGACCAGAGTTGTTATGATCGGCTGCGATCTTAACATAATGAATCTTGCAATGATTTTATTCAGTGGAGTAAACATTGACGGGTGAAAAATCTGTAACGTTTAAAGTTGTCTCTCTTTGAAAGGGATTAGAAAGGACAATCCCAGTAACATTATATTCACCCAAGGTGTTATTCACCCAAGGTGTTATCCTTACTGCTAGATTTTATAAATCATGTCGAATACATCTTTGCCAAGTATACTCCAATACTTTTCAAAAGTCATCTATTTCGCCTTTAGATCTTGTTAAATGGCACGCTGAAAACTACCTATTTAATCTGTTATGCCTGTCATTAAGATGGTTTAATGTAATCCATTGTTAAATGCTTTGATATATCTAGTTCGGCTTTATATCTGGTTAAATTGCCCTCATGGGTTAATGGATTAAGATGGGTTAATGTAATCCATTGTTAAATGATTTGATATACAATTATGAATTTGTCACCTCTTGATTACTTGCACCTATTCCTTTCCACTGCTTGTATTGAAAAGATAATTTGAACACTATGGTTTTAATCCTGCTTGCATAGATCTTGTGCAATAATTATTATTCAAGTTAAGAGGAAATTCAAATTAGTATGGTCATGAGGGTTGGTGAATTGTATCTTAGGCCTTTATTTAATTAGTAGGAAAAGAACTAGTTACAGTTATCATTATTAAAACTATCTATACACATACTTCTTGGCTTCTTGCTGACTTTGACTAACTTATCTAGTATGCAGTCATCAGGATTTTTCGTTAAAATCGGTTGCGTTTCGTTGCCTTTGGCTGCCGTTGTGTATGTCTTCATCTTTTGGTATTCTCACTTTTTAAAGCATCTTTATTTCCCATTTTATCACATCTTGAAATAGAATTCCATTATCCAATGGTACAAGAATTGACAGATTGGCCTTCTGCAAGTAATCATATTTCTTCAACATCTGCTAAGTGTTGCATCATATCAGACGTCTTAATCCATATCTTCTATCCTGGTATCTTGTAGCTTCTTCTCTCAATCATTTTGAGACCTATTATAGATGTCCTACATAAAATGTTGCACCATTGATTAATAAAGATGATTTTGTCTTATAGCTCATTGATGTCGTGAATTACCTGTGCACGTTCACCGTCGTTGAGAGTAGCATCAACTGCATTCATTCTATTAAAACGACAGGATCATGCTTGAAGATATTAATTAATCTGTTGGCAAATTCTTTATGCTCCTTTTAGAAGGCTTCTTTAGCGTTCTTACACATGGCACAATAGTCTTTCTGAAAGCTTCCTGCATGGGCGCACATGGCAGTCATGCAGATTTTAGCTATGCTTCACAAGTTTTGAAATCCCAAGTGTAGAAGCATAGGAATCGTGATTTATAAAATTTTAAATCCTGACGTATCGTTGCAAAACTTTTTTCAGAAATTGCAACAGAATCGTAGTAACGAAAACTATAATTATAAATTTCTTTCTTAAAGTTTTCAGCAATGGAACACATCGTAGCCAACTGAAAATTTTATATTTTAGTAGCATGTGTTTCTTTTAATTTCTTAATTTTCTCCAAGTTGAACTCTTGCTTCAGTTTTTAAGACATCGATTGTAATAGTGGTCGCTGTTGCAGAGAACTGGGCCCTTTAAATCGTTTAACTGTTGTATTTTGTGTTTTGCCCGGATCTTTTGTTAAATATTAGTTTTATTGAATATCTTGAAAAAACTGGAATATTTAAAAGAAAATGGATGTTAAATATTGGTAATTGTTAAAGTTCTTTATGATGACTTTGGAAAAATCTAAAAGAGTTTTGAAGGGTTAGGTTCTTCTTTTGAAAGCTTTAATTCTAGTAGGAAATGCTAAGTTATAAATTTCTAGTTAAACTATATATCAGGGGTCTCAATATATTACCATTATTTTGGGTTCCTACAACCCATAAAACATATTTAAAGATAATCCAAGAAAAGATAGAGACCTTGTGAGATATAATCAAGTAAATTTCAAAATAGTTTGCTTATTATGCAAGCATCCACATGTATTTATTGTAATAAATATTAATGGAATTACATTGCTTTTGGGTTTAGCAAGGCCTTGGGAGTCACTTTCTTTTCTATTTTTTTTTTATCACAATGTCTTTTGATGTATGGTTAATATTTTACCTAAGTTGAAATGTAGTAAAACTTGGACATTAGAAAAAACAAGAATGTCTATAAATAATGGATGATAAATACTTGTAGTTGTTAAAGCTCTTAAAGATGAGTTTGAAAAGATTGAAAAGAATTTAAAGAATTTTGTATGTTAAAAACATTTCTAAAGATAATCCAAAAAAAGATGTATAAACCATGGCATATTATTAAGGAAATTTTAAAATAGCTTGCTTATTATGCAAGTATCCACATGTATTTATTTGATGAAGATTAATAGAATTGTATTACCTTATCCTTTGCCATGGTTTGGGAAGGGCTTGGAAGTCACGTTTTTTTATGTTCTCTTTTATCATAATAGCTTTTTATATGTGGTTNAAATTTATACATAATATTTTTTAAACATTTTGATCATTAGAACCTTATACATCATTAAGTATAGCATGTCTTAAAGTAATTATATGAATTGTTTCATCTTCAAGATTAATCCCAATGATAATGTTAATTAGTCACTGTCCTTACATATTTTTTATGTTTAATGTTTGCAGGAAAGTCAACAAGTAAAGTTATCAAAACTTCATGCAAAACTCATGGTTTTAGAAAAATCAATAAGGTAACAATTATTTTGATTATAATATATCTTATTTTAAAATGATCAATTTTTCAAAAAAAAAAAATTAATTTTATAAGTCACAATTAGACTACTTATATTAATTCAAAAGTAAAATCAAAGAATGTACAAATAATCCATAAGAAAATAATCTAGAAAAATGAATCAAGTAGTTTTAACATGATTTTTACTTTCTCTTTGGAAAATTCTATGTAATCACACTTTTCAACTTAGAATAATCTACCATAATAAAAGAAAAAAAATACTAATACAAACTATAACAATATGCCCAAAGAAGATCTTGATACTTATTAAATATGTGTAGGCTAAAACAAGTTACAACTATATTAATGACAATCCAAATCTACAAGACATTAAGAGAGAGTTAACCATATGCAATAACAGAGGCAAAAACCATACAAACTATAAGGTAGAAGCATCTAAAAAAATTCAATAAGTCAAACCATATAAGTTAGTATAACATATTATCATGGAACTAAGAGGGAGAATCCAACGACATAGAAGTTGGATTGACTAGGTCATTTTTTAAGTAATAGCTGTAATATTACTTATTTATGTTATAGGTATATATATGTATGCTTGAATCTAGAAATGAATCTTTCTTGATCATTGGCTATAATAATGTTAGAAAATAATCATTAGCATGAAGCAATCAATACTAGTCCCACAACCAAATATTAGTTCTAAGTATCGAGGACAAATGAGGTGGAAGTTTGAAGTAAGAGACTATTTCTACCTTTACATATTGTCTCTTCTCTATTGAGTGCTTAGTATCTAAGGTGTTAACAAGTAGACTTTTTCATCTAGAATTATAAAAGATTATTAAGTTTGTAAGTATGGTTCATGAACTAGTTGGAGTGATGAGCGTAGTAGGGATAAAAGCCTTATACATTATACATCTTTATAATAGTTTTTTCCTTAAGATATTAGAATATATTTGTAAGAATATGTATAATTATTATTTTTAATAAATATTTACTATATATTTATGATGATTTAGAAAAGATAAGTATCATTAAGTCAAGAAAAAGAAGAATATTTATGTTATGAATAAGAAAGTAAGAAAGTATGAAATAATAGATAAACCATGCATAAGCATAAGAAAATTAATGAAGTGATAACATGAGGAAATTATAAGATTGAAGAAATATATTATATAAAAAAGAGAAAGGTAGTAATATGAAATAGTGGAGAAACCTATAAATTACCTCATGAGATTCAAACATTCCATGAGAAATACAAAGTAAAGTTAGAAGATACCAATGCAAGTTTGTAAAGTATTGGTAAAGATTTCATAAAGTTTAAAACATGATTACAAGTATAAACTTAAAAACCTATGATACCATAGATTCCTACTGTCTAAATGGAGCACAAAGCACTTGAACATGATAGTGAAGAAAGTAATTACTATCAATCATTTAGCATTCAAAAATGAAAAATGAATTTATGAAGGTAAAGCATAGATAGATAAAGTACAAGTTCTATATCATAAACATGAAAAGTTCAACAAAGATAAAAGTATATACGTAAGAACCTATTAACTTGATGAGATTTTGCATAAGGAGGTTAATCTAAGAAAATGAAATGGATACCTAGCTTACGTTAGATTAACCAAAGGCAAATTTAAGCTATATAGTAGAATAGTCAAGTGCGTACAACAAAATCAAGAAACATTCTCACTTAGTATACTTTTGTAACACATTAAGAAAATATTGTTATATCAAGATATGTAGAAAATCAAAATTTTAAATTAAGCATAGTAAACATGGATAATAGTTGAAGATTATTATAAAAATATATGATAAACCTAAAATTGGTTATCATCTACATTATAATCATATATTGATGATTAGTTAGTTATAAAATATTGAATCCACTTAGATATCCTAGTGAAAATATAAAAGTTTATAAGTTAGAGAACATACATAACTAAGAATTTTTATGGATAATAAATACTTATTAAATGCATAAGAATTAAAATTTTTTAATTTAAAGCTATCTAGGAGACATAGAAAAAACTCTAACATAGTATTGGAGTAATGTTGAAGTCAAGTTAAAGCCATGCTCAAGGAGTATAATGATGAAAAGAAAATTGACTCTATTATTAAGGTTAAACTAAGAAGCTTATAAAAATGTTACATATAAGAATATATATGAATTTTAATATGAAAAAACTTGAGGGATGTGAAGCATCATCAAAGGAAATGATACTCAAATAGAAATCACAAGTTGTAAAGGCCAAAAGATATAATGATTCGAAATAAAGATCCTTTTTAAACAATAATGAAAATTTAGAAGGTGTAATTACTAGAAGATGCATTAGTTTGAAATGAATAACATGGAAAGACTTGATATTTATTATTTAATTATTATACATTAAATGGATTTACAAGGGATATGAAGGAGGTCAGTCTAGAATAAGTAATAAATTAACAACAATCTGCACCAATTTTCTATTCATTAAGATACATACTAGAAAAGAAGTTTTAGTCATTGAATGTTGTTGAGGCTAGAAAATTTTATGTATTTGATATGATGTATGGAATATTTTTATAATGGAAGAACAATTTAGAAAGATAAAAATTAAGTAATTGATGAATTACTTGGATGTTTTAGAAACTTGAAATATCAAAGGAGATTCCTTGATCTCTAGGATGTTGATATATGTTTACATGTAGTTCTTTGCAATGTTATTATTTTACTTAGTTGAAGTTATCATTAGGTAAATAAGTTGGGGGTTGATTACCACTATGTTATTGTTGACTTCCATGTTCTTCCATTTAATCGTCCTTATCCAACCCAAGTATTATCATTAATGTCATCCTTATGCATTATGCATCATTATGGAGGTATGTTCACTTTTAGTTTGGCATATATATGCTTTTAAAGGTGTTCATTCCTTCTTGAATAAATTAGATAGTGTAATCTTACAAGATTGTATACTACTTGTCCTATTCTATCTTGAAATGTTTGGACCTTGCTCAAGAAGACTTTGCCAATGGAATCCTTTTTGTTATTTAATGTATTTTCAAAGATTCAAATTTTTATTTAGACTTTTATGATGTGATATGGTAATTACATATGCATCAATTTGTTTTATTGATGTTTTATGATCCAACCTAACTAGCCATAATAGCATGCATCTCAAAGGGGATATATTATAATAGGATGTTACATCTCCTTTCCAAAGAACATAATAATTCATAACAAGCAAAGAAGTATAGGTCATACTCTTTTTTTTTCACTTTTTTCATAAGTTATTTTTCAAGTATATATTTTGGTGCATTTTTATTCTATTCCCTACAAATCATATGCATGAATTTCATTTGACATCCTCTAAGTGAACATGAATACTAGTAGAAGACATTTGATATAATTTTAGCTACAAAGGCCCATGGCTCTAGAGTTTTAGTATAAGAATAAAATTTTTTATTTTCTACATAATATAAGTCTCTATTTAGAAATCAACAAACCATATGCCTTTGATCATCATGATGTATTCTAGTAGTAGGCTGGGAAGATCTAAGATGATCTTTAGCTACACCATAATGATGATGTTTTTAATAATAAATACCTTTCCCAAATATTTGTTGAGAATTTATTAACTATACCTCTTTTCTTGGATCATTGATCATACCATCAATTTTTTGGCTTCTTTGCCAATGCCTAGTTCATGTTGATAGGCAAACTCACTATGATTAGTAGAGAAGCTTGCGTGTTAAACATTAATGTAAACTTACATTACTTAGCCATTAACCATGGTAGTTATTGTGTACTAATGGAAGGTAGGAAAACATTATAATCTTTAAATATTATTATAATAAAATTTTTCCCATCCTTCATTAGAAGAAGCTACATGTTATGATAATCAAATTTACAATAACCTCAAATTGATTTGGGTAAAACGATATTATTATATATTATGTAACGTTATATCATTGTCTAGCACACTAGCACTTATTCACTATTCTTAGTGATATTGTTGAGTGCGTGTGACTCATTAACAATATCTTCTAGATGATAAAAAAAATGAAAAATGTAAGGCCATAGAGTTATCTTGTTAGTACTGGTTTAAGTTTTTAATCATTTTCTAATAGGTTAGAAAAGTTGTGAGAAATAGTATAAATGTATAGTTTCCTAACTACATGAATGTTTTATTTATGGTGAGTAGAGTAGGATTAGATAGTATTAGATTTGATGTTATAAAAGCTTGATTCTTCATCAAGGATAGTCCCTAGATGATATTTCTAAAATTTACATTTTTGAGAAAAAATTTTTTGATCACAAATCAAGGTTGATTCATGGTGGCCTAATCATAGGTTATCATGGCCTCATGGTACTTGATCATGGGTTATTATTAGGTCATGATTAATGTTACTATTTAAATGAATTAATCATTAGTGATAGCTTCCTTGTGCTTTGCCTCACTGCAAGTCATGATGAGATTGTGGTGCCTAACAATGGATTGTGGTCAAGGCATAGTAGCCTTTGAAACAATTGATGAGTTACCTTCTACATATGTGTTGATTTCAAGTAGACCATGAACCATGGAAAGCCCATGGTTTGGAATATCATGGTCCATTGTTTGATCATGTTGGCTAAGAAACTCTCAAAATAAAAGTCATTTATTTCTAGATATTCCATGAATTTACCATCAGTCCTATTAATGCTTTGGGCTAACCACATGTTGTAGTTAGATCATGGTTTTGTCACAAAAGATACTCAAGAGAAAAAACATGAAATCTAAAGTCATTATAGCCCAATTTAGGGCATGTAAAGCTTAGAAATAATTTCTAATACCTTTTTATTCATTAGCATGGGATAAAATTATGATTTAAACATGATTAATAGGCATATAACTTGAATTTTGAGGGGCAAATAGAATTCAACATGAATGGGTAGCTTAGCTTAAATTTTGGACAATAAATTAGCCACATAAATGTACAAAAAGTGCTAAAAATATATATCATAACATGAAAGGATTCTCTTGAACTCTCTTAAAGATCACTTTCATAGAGTTTAACATCAAAATTTACATGCCCTTTGACTCATGAATGAGAGATTTGAATAAACATGAAAATGTCCATGCTTAGACAAAAATTATAAACTAAAATAAGGATAAATTTATGAGCATGATGACATCAATTAAGAAGAGGCTTGAATCTCTTGAAACCTTCCATTATACATGATAATTAAAGAATTAAAATAGAGGCATTGAGATGGCCTCTTCTCTTCAACTAAAATTTATCTCTTAATGATGCTGAAAATATCCATAAAGAGACCATATAAACTTTAAGATGTTAAAATTTCTGCTGATACATCATGTGGAGGAATAACCATAAATAATATTAAAATTAAATATATTTCAATTCAATATATATGAACATGAATTTCTACAAACATTAAAAATTACAACATTCATATTAAAGCTTCAACTAAAAAACATGTGCATGAAACATAAATNAACATTTATTTGGCTTTCTAGCCTTCTCTTGGTACATAACTTAAAAACATAAAAGGACAAACATCTAAATGATAATGAAGGGATGGAATGATAACAAAAAAAAAGGTTTGATGTTTTCCAAAATCATTATATTTGGTAGTATTTACATTCATGTTTGAAGACTTGGTTTAATGTATTAGGTATTATAAGTATCTTTTTTGTTTGAAGAAAAGAATCAAGAAAATGTTAGGTTAAGAGAAAATATTCAAAAAAGCAAAGAATAAGATAAAATCCTTCATGTTGAACCTATGAAAAAATGAGGCAAGTTCCTCCACAAATAAGGATAAGTAGAAGTATACCCCTCCCATTCTAACTTGCCAAGCTTCTTGAGACATTGAATAAAATATTATTTTCCTACTTTTATTTCTCTTACATTGAGTATGTGAGTTGGGTGTTTAGCTTGAATCTCTCTTAGCTTTAATCATTCTTTTTCCTTCTCTCATTCTTTCATGATGCTTTTTATAGCTTGATGTATGAATCCCTCTTTCATGAATTCTTCTCTCAATTTCCTTCAAGCCACAATTACATGAACTCTCTTAATTTTTTGCATTCTTCTAAGTTTCTTACATAGTTCTTTCATTTTTTAAGTTCTCTTAAATTCTAAACCCAATTACATGTTTTAGCATATTTCACTTCATGAATTGAAGTAGTACGAAGTTGATTTATGTTTAGATTTAAAGGATTTACTTCCATGCTTCTAATTCAAGCCATTTCCCTTTGATTTACATGTTCATGTTCATGTTAAAGAAAGGTTTCAACACCCATCATCTTAATTTCATGTTGTAAGCTTATATTTATTGATGCCTGAGTTTTGTCCAAGTGCTAAATATTGAGAATATGTTTTCTAATGTTTTAATCTTAGATTCATGATGTTTTTTATGTCAATAGAAAAGGTTAAAAGTATTTTGCATGAATTCCAAGTTTCGTATGCATGTTATATAAATTTAAGAGAATTGTTAAAGATTTTATGTTTTCTTTTTACTAGTTACATCCATTGACATGTCTAGATGCCTAGCATGATGTTTTGAGTTATACTTGCAAGCCTAGAGTTGTTTTCAAAAATTAACTTTCATCTAAATTATTCATAGTAACTATTTTTCTATTTTTTGTAGTAACACCTCACTACAACTCAGGTTGAGTATTTTCTGAAATTTGTATAGATCAAAACTTATGATTAACTCAATCATGATTATCCAATGATTGAGAAGTCTAAAGTACAAGGGATTTAAAATGGCCATCACAACTTGACCATGATGCATTATCAACTTTTGATATACTAAACTTATTTTTCACTATTATTATAGGACCACAACCCATGATCTATTTTCCATGAGAAAACCATAACTCTTGGTGAAATAACATGATTTGATCATGGCTCATAATATCAAGAAAAATCCATCACATTTACCTTTACTACTCATGTTTGATTTAGAAGTAGATAGTAGAGATCTTATACCACTATGCAAGCCTAATAATTGGCATCAAATTAGAGGAGTTTTAAAAGTGAAAAAAATATGGTCACAAAAGATATTCTAAGATATAGTATGATCTTCAATGACTTCTAAGATTTTTTCTATTGGTCTCATCTTGTAGAGTTTCTCTTACAAGGTAATGAAGTACGGTCATATGTTAACAGTGGTGTAATTCCTTAACATATGAATGCCCAAACCAAAAAATAGAAGGAAATTATCTTAATATATGGAGTAATATGCTCTTACTAAAATGATCATTTATGATAGGTATAGTGAGGTCATTAGTGCTAACATTGTAATTAAGAATACATCAAAAAAATATTGGAAAACTCTTCAAGAACGGTAAAATGATAATAAAGCTAATAGAAAGATAAAGGAGTTCAAAGAGAGGATTGAATGTGAGAACATAAGAGTCTTAAAGGATGAGCCACTAGGCCACTTTCTTGAGAGGCTTACATTATGTCATAGGAACATAGAGAAGCATAATTGTAATTACTACATGAAGAAAAAGATAAAAAAGTAATGACCATGTTGTATGATGATTACAAACTCTTAAATATCATTGAGAACATAGTATATATATATATATTGATGAGTGGCAAGGTACCCCTACACTCAACTATACGAAATGAGCATAGCACGCGCGACCCGGTTGAACTCTGCAGACGGACTAGTTGTGGCACCTAGACAGTTATCCTTAGGTCACAGTTCACTGTCTTCCCACCTGGACTAGTATTTATATTTTCACGTATGGTTTAGTCCATATGAGGTGTATGATGTGTTCCTAATTCTAATGCTACTCCTGAAGGTAGTGGAAAATAATATTTAACTAAGCTAAGCTAGAAGGAAAAGGGTAAGAAAGTCTAATCTAACCTAAGTGTGACGAGCAACCGATTCCTTGATCAACCATACACATCTTGGACCTCGTGCACGACTACCACTGGGATTACCAAGCATAGATCCTAGGTACACCACTGGAATTACCAAGTGCAGATCCCAAATACACCACTGGGATTACCAAGCGTAGATCCTAGCTACGCCACTAGGATACCAAGCAGTCACACTTAAATGCTCGTAATCAAATCATACTCGTTCTGCATTCTAGGAGTTTAAGGGTGAGAGAGAAAGTAGTAAATAACATTAAATAAATAAATAAACAAATAAATAACAAAGTGAATGCTGCAATGATGATGTAATCTCAATCTTTATTGCTGGTCATGTACGTGTCCAAGTACGTCACACTCGAATAGAGACACCGTACAATTACATTCATCACACTACGGGTAGACACGGAAAAAATAATCTAACTCTGGAGGGATCAAACTACCAGAGCTTCACTACTTCTAACTCCTAATGCCTAAAACTAGGAAAGCTACTTCTTATTTATAGAAATTGCGGCACACTATGATATTGTGTACGTGATATCGTAGGGAAGACGTGATATCACGGCGGATGCGATATTGCGGCGGACGCGATATCACGGTCTATGTGAATCATGTCTCATCATACCCCCATGACTGAATAAAAACTCATCCTCAAGTTACAAGGAGAACAAGCTTCATTGATTACACAGTGGATAGGTATGGGATTATTAACTGGAAAAACAAAAAATGAAATGATGCAGCAGTGTGGGAAGACACAACACAGAAAAAATACTACAACTACAAAAAATGGAACTCATGTAGTTCCTGGTGGTGGTGGCTCCTCCATGGGTGCTTTTCCTTTGTCATGTACTCCAGGCTTTGAAGCTTGATTACATTGAAGTATGGCCTAGAGCTTCTCCTCTTTAGTTTGAGGGTCTTGTGTCGTCCATGCTGATGTTCTGATGTTTGATGGAGTCGGCACTTCCCATGGACAGGGTAGTTGCGGGAACATCTAATTAGCTTTGACATACCATGCCACGAACACCCATCGTTCCTCTTCATAGGCTCTAGCTTTATCTTTGTATTCATGAAGGTCTACTAGCCATCAAGCCAAGTTGATTGCAACATTTTTCTGCCCCTGGTAGCTTTCTTTTACCACAGTAAGTTCAAAATTTGCGACATCTAGTTTCTCAACTAGCTTCTTGCACTCTACAAATTCTGCTTCATATTTGATGTGTGTGGAAGCTACCTGATGCTCGAGCTCTGACCTCGGGCACCTTGCTGTTAACATGGCAAGGTTGGCATACCTGAGATTTGTCAACTCCATGTACTCTGTTAAGTCTTGGGTCTGCAGGTCCTGGTTTTTAACTTCCGCTTGGTGGAAGAAGACGTAAGTGTCCAATATGGCCCTCCAATCAGTGTGCTGAGCACTGATGTTGTTGATTTGAGCCTTGGCCATATGGATCTCCTTCTCCAAGATTTTCTTGTACATTTCCACCTGATCACGGAAGTGCTCCTTCAGCTTGTCATGTCGTTTAGCCTCATTCTACCATGCGCTTATCTCGATGGATGATTTTTGGCGAATAGTACATACCTCCTCCATTAAGAGGGTTCAATTCTCTCTGGCTAAATGACTGACATCTCGATTGACCCGAATGAATTGTTCTCATAACTAATGAAAGTGTTCATCGAGAAAATTCTTTTGTTTCTCCACAGAAGTCAACCAAAGGTTATCTGCAACCAACTGTTTGTTCTCTTCTTCTAAGGCTTTGAGTGCCTTAAGATGCACATGAGTTTGCACTTGTGCTGTGAAGGCATCCCAAGTGGCTGTCTCCTCTACCAAAAGATTTATCTCTGCCATAAGCCTTCTCTACCCAATCCTTTCACACATCAAGGTCTGATCGATAGATAACCGAGCAACATGGGGGCCTGAATTCGAAAGGTTTAACACTTTTGAAATCACCTGCGTAGAAAGTCTACTGTCACACCACAAATGTTAACTATGGTGCCTTGCTCCCTATTGTGCCAGAACTGGTACATTTCACCTAAGTACCAGGCACCGCTTTCAGAGAGGATAGGCCACAAGGGAGATCCCTTGAGATGATCCCTAACAGCCTCAGGAGAAAACTCTACAAAATATTAGAATTTTAGCTCCACAATCACAGCAGCAAATGTGGACTTCTCATGGATAGCCTGAACACCCTCTGGGGACAACATGAGTTTTTGTCCTAGTTTAGGCGCAGCAGCAGCTCCTTTTTCTGCCTGCCCAGACTATCTGGTAGGAGGTTCTTCTTGATGGATGCTGAATGATTGCACCTCCTATTCTACATGTTATCCGACAGGGACCTATCTTTCGCCTCTCCAAGGTTGTTTCGCTCCAACTTGAACAAGACCCTCTTGTTGTGCACATTTTGGGGCCATCTGCAATCACACGGGTCAAACATTAGTAAGGCTTTTTTCAAAGTCAGGTTATACCTTACTATATGCCTTTAATTAAAGATCTTATGTTATCATGTGATCGTGCCTAAAAATTATAATAATGGGTCCTATGACTTAGGTGGATTTCATTTTAATCTCCCAGTGTACCTAAGGTCATATGATTTTTGGCACAATTTTTCTAAGTGTTAGTGTTAATTACCCTAATTGATGTCCTTTGGCCGATGATAAATTTCAAAAAATTTGGGCACTTTTTAGCAAGTTTCTCTCCCCCACGACTGAACTGAACTCTCTAGGTTTAAGTAGGTTTAAACGGAATTAAAATCAGAGAACCAGTGAGCGAGATATGAGTGAAAAAGTAGGGGTCACGCAATCGCAAGTCACAGTGAAAAATTTCAAAAATTCCCCCCACGTAAATGGAAAAATGATGCTAAGTGTTGCGGTGGGGGTATCCTATTTATAGGGAAATAGGACGTGATATCGCGTACGGTACATCGCGTCCCCAGTGATGTGGGACATATGAAAAATACCAAATTTTGAAGGATTTTCTTGAAATTAATGGTGTAAATTGAGGACATTGTCAAGTATTAAGATATCCTAGGGTAATTTCATTAATTCGAGAGGCACTGTTAATGATAATGATGTGAATTTAGCAATTAAAAATTTGGCAGTTATGAAGAAAAGGGAATGTAATGGTACATTTGGAACGTTTAAATGATAGAGGGATAATAATAGGGAAAGAAAATTAAGAAAAATTAAGCTAAAGGTAAGAAATTGTGTGTTTGAGCTAGAGAATTAGTGAAGATTACAACAAGATTACACAAGTGGGTCCTCCCCAAAGCAGCTTTCAACCTATAATGCCCTTGTGTAATCACACTTAAAGTGTCTGTGGGCACTAGAAGGGTTAAATGTAATCTGCACTAACTCCACGAAACACACGCATGTAAATATCACCAAAATGAGATGAAGATTCTATGCTACATGGGACACGAGCTACAATTACTCAAACAGTGAGATAAGGTGAAGTATAGAAAGGGATCGTAGAGATTGGGACATGAGGTAGCTAAACTAGGACATAGTGAATCCTGCGTGTAAGGCATGATTAAGGTGTCATTAACCCAACGTTCCAAGATCAGGACCAAGTCCATCCTTCTAATCAGTAACATCGCATTGTTTCATCCCATGGTGAACAACTATAAAAGTACCATAACAACAATGCGTACGATCACTTGGCATTTACTACAATTGAGGAGTGGTTTCTGTTTTATGGCACTTCTTTTTCTTTTCTTCTTCTTTTCTTTTCACTTTACTGAATCCATAGAAGCCAATAACCTTCAGGCATGGGTGCATGTCTTTCCAGTGGAATCCCCTAGAACAATGTTGATTTTTGAGTTCCCTTTTGATTACTCTTACTCCCATTTTTCATTAGATCTACAAGGATCTTAGTACAACCATATTGCATGATAACTCCCACAGAGGTCACCAAAAAGAATCCACAAATCCCCTTGATGTCACACCCTAATCATTCCCTCTTGGTCCATCCTTCTTCATTCTAGGTACAATAAACACAAAATTAATTTTAAGTTTAGAAATTTCAAGAATATCACTGTACCCTNAAAAAGTTGAAAAATGAAAAACTGGAAAACAAAAAGTTGTAAAATTAAAGAAAATGAAAAATATTTATTAATCCTGCTTGTTAGTAAAATGGGGGATATCCCCCATAACTAATCATTTGAGTATGGCAAGGATTAATAAATGAAGGTTGAGGATCCTTGCATGTTGGAAGTATTGGAACTGGTCCATACTTACCCCATTGGGGTTCACACAATTGGTTATAGAAATCATAGTGGGGCACTTTATACGATGTAGTTCCTGGATAATGAGTTGACCCACTATGATGTTGGCGACCGTTAGATGGTATGCAAGGATTAGGATGATGCCTCCCATGGTTGTGTTCATTGGGTCGTATGGTTGTTGGAGTGTTAGATGGTGGCCCTAATAAAGTTACATGAAGCGTTGGATTCGAAGGTAAGGGTGCATCACAGTGTGGAACTTGTGTTGGGTTGGAAGGTGCAATGGCCTTGGAATTGTGTTGTCCCTTCCTACGGCCGTGTTTAAAGAAAGGACACTTTTGATGTTGCTAAGGGTTCTCACTCTTGTTGGTATCAGTAGCACAAGTGTTGTTCGTGGGTTGTTGTTATGGCACAGGCACCTTAGGAACAGTTGGTGGCATTGTGGAAGGAGGGAAAGGATAAGAATGTTGAAAGTGAGGAGGGATGTAAGGTGCACAAGGTGGTGGTTGTGTTGAAGGTATGGGATGATAGTATTGTGAAGAATGGTATTGTGGTGAGATAGAGTACGTTGCCCCAAATGGAGAAACAGGATGTTGAACGTGATAAACATTCGAACTCGGAAAATATGAAGGGTGCCTCCAGTCTAAGGGTGGTCTCCCCACGACTGGGATTGTTGCCACTGTGATCGAACACAGTATCTCTGTACGAACTCTAGATGTAACATGTTTTCCCAATGCTCATATAAATGTGACAAGATTGGGAATTGGCCTTTGAGATGATCATACAAGCATATGTTGCATTCATATGTAGGATTGGCAGTTGAGCGCTTATTCCATTTATTCTTTTTTTTCGAATGTCTAATGTTTCATCCTACTTCTTGGGTTGTCAAAACTCTATCTCCAATGATGTTGATATATTCTCCACACTTTTGATTCATCCAATCCAACATCTTATTGATCTTTGCCTTAGTTTCTTCTAATGTTTGTTGTATTGGCAAAGATGATGTTTCCACCTTGAGATTTGTTGATTTCTCCTTATTATGATCAGGGACCTTTGTTAAGTTAAAATTTTGGTCCTGTTTATGTTTTTCAACACTCTCCCATGTAGCTATTTCTCCTTCTTCTTTTGGTACCTGCTTAATAAGCTCTTGGATTTGATGGGTTTGTAGTTCGTATAGTTGACCTTGGGCATATGTTCCTAAGGTCTCTCTTGTTTCATTATGTAGCCCATCAATGATATGGTACATTAGCCTTTCCTCGGAAAACCCATGGCCTGGACAATTGTTTAACAATGCGTAATATCTTTCTAAGGCCATGTCCAAGGGTTTATGTTTTTCTTGTTTCCATCCTTGGATTTGTTTCCTCAAGGCTGACACTCTTACGTAGGTTTGATATTTTTCGTTAAATATTTCTATCATTGTTGACCAGCATCATATTGAATTTGGTTTTAATGATCTATATCATACTTTTGCTTGGTCAACGAGTGTCATTGGGAAAAGCTTAATTTTTTTCACCCATTATCAATGTTATTCCATGTGCAAGCATCGTAGAAGGCTAGTAAATGTTGATGAGGATCTAAGTCATAGCCTCCTGAAAATTTGGGAAAGTTGTTTATATTGAGCCTGGGTAGTCAGCTCTCTTTACGATGCCTACATGAGATTTGAACAACTTATTGTATTTGCGTTAGGCTTGTAGTGGCCAGTGGGGGTTCATCGTCATCTTGTAAGTTATGCCTTCATGTGTTATGATGATGTTGTTTTTGTTCATTTTTATAAGAAACTCCCACTTCAGGTTGTATACTCCAATCTTCATTATCATATAGTTCGTTGGTTCTCCAATGAACTTCCTCACTAA
>MNCI01000001.1:482226-504923 GCA_015680685.1 Gnetum montanum
AGATCCTAGGTACACCACTGGGATTACCAAGCGCAGATCCTAGCTACGCCACTGGGATACCAAGCAGTCACACTTAAATGCTTGTAATCAAGTCGTACTCATTCCACGTTCTAGGAGTTTAAGGGTGAGAGAGAAAGCAGTAAATAACATTAAATAAATAAACAAACAAATAAATAACAAAGTGAATGCTGCAATGATGAAGTAATCTTGATCTTCATTGCCGGTCATGTGCATGTCCAAGTACGTCACACTCGAATAGAGACACCGTACAATTACATTCACCACACTGTGGGTAGACATGGAAAAAATAATGTAAATCTAGAGGGATCAAACTACCAGAGGTTCGCTACTTCTAAGTCCTAATGCCTAAAATTGGGAAAGCCACTTCTTATTTATAGAAATTGCGGCGCACTGCGATATCGCGTATGCGATATCGTAGGGAAAATGCGATATCGCATACATGATATCGCAGGGGATGTGATATCGCGACGGACGCAATATCGTAGTCTATGCAAATTGTGTCTCATCATATATTTATATAGATGAATTAAAGTTAATCTTGAAGGATTTCCAAGAATTGGAAGATTCATCATCAAAGAAGAGGATACCTATGTGACCTAGAATTCTCAATCATCAAGAGAAAGAATTAAGGGTAGATTAGGAAGATGAACATGTAAGTTCTAATGAGGAGCATTTCCATAGCATCATCAAAGAAAACTAAATTTTAGAGGTAGAGGAAGAGAAGGTCTAAGAGGAAGAGGCACAAGAGGAGGTGTAAGATCAAACTTCCAACAAAAAATATGTATCTTTGGATCATATTCATTCATCCCATGGTGGAAGTTTTATAATAAGAAAGGTTATTTAAAGAACAAATGTTGGAAAAATATGGGGATCCAAAACCTCACAATTCAAGAAGATAATAATGAAGATCAACAAGAAGATGAAGCATCTTTAGTTAATACATAGGTAAGCAAGTAAGTGATTCCTTGAACATATACTTTACTACTTAACATGTCTAAGGAAATTGATTACTCTACTTGGGTTATTGAAAGTGGTTTTAGTATTCACATGATCCATGATATATATTATTTCATTAAGTATAAGGATGATATTAGTCTTAGACTAATTAAAGTTAATGATGAGTAATATGTGGAAATTAAAAGTATTGGTAGGTGTCAAATAGCTTTTTGATAATGGTAGTCCTAGCCAAGTCCATAATGTATTCTATTTTTCTTAATTAACTAATTTCTTACTTTTAGTTTGTCAAATTTCAAGAAAAGATATCAAAATTGTCTTGAAGAATGATGAATGAAGAATCTTAAATGTTTATGATCAAGTATCTAGATTTCCAATATTGAAAGATAAGATCCATTGTTTTAGAGTACTAAAATCCTCCCATGCAACTTCAAGTCAAGAGTCATCCAAGCATGGCATGGTAAATTATGACATTGAAAGTTGATCATGCTTCTTTCTTGTAGCTCATAAATATCATTAAGAGTCAAACAATCATTGAATTGAATTTTCAAGAATCATCTTAAGAATTTTCTAGTACCTGTCAAAAGAGCAAGCTTAAGGTCCTTCCATATCTAGGTGCAAGGATGTCAAAGTCATTTGAGGTACTTCAAATCGATGATGTGGATCCAATGCCCAAAACATGAAGAAGATGAATATTTCTAACTTATTATTGATGTTTGTTGTAGATATAGATGGAGCTACATCCTTTCTCTAAAGATGAGGCATTTTGAGCTTTTCAAAATTTCATATGTTTATAGAAAATAGTCTTGATTCTAAAACTAAAATCATAAGAAATGATGAGAAAGGTGAATTATTGAGTAAGAACTTTGATTAATTTTATAAAAAACAAAACATAAGAAAAAAAATACATGTGAATATGAGACAAAAATAAATGGAGTGAATAAAAGGAATAATGGTGCCATTTAAAAAATGTTTAAATATCTCTTGAAGAATGCATTCATTTGTAATTTCTGTTGAAATGATGTAGCCCACATGGCTACATACATTCTCAATAGGCTTATCACCTCTTCCATTGATGAGAATACTTCATATAAACTATTGTACAAAAAAGTGTCAAATCTCATCCATCTCAAAGTCTTTGGTTATGTGTGCTTTGTAAAAATATCTAATGCTTTTATAAAGAAACTAGATGATAAAAGAAGAAGAAGTATCTTTCTTGAATATGATTCCAAGACTAGTGAATGAAAATATTTTGATCCACTTGAAAAGAAGTGATATGTATCATAAATGGTAATCTTTAATAAGAAAACCTTAGGGTTGGACTCATTCTATAGTCATGAAGAAGACCAGAGGAAAGAAGAAGAACAGTTTTATGAGCCACAACCTTGGTTGTAAAGGAGCCCTCATCATCCTAAATACTTGATACTAAATTTTAAAAAAAGGTTTTGAAAAAATTAAAATCAAATATGATGTTGTCTACTCATCCCTAATTGAAAAGCCATTAAATGTAAAAGAAGCATTGAAGGCCAAAGTATGGGAAGATTGCATGTAAAAGAAATATGACTTTAAAATGAAGAATCAAACATGGTCCTTAGTGGAAAAATCCAAAGGAAAGAAAATGATATAATTTAAGTGGATTTTTAAATAAAAGTATGATGACCAAGACAACATCTATATAAAAAACGTATGGTTGGTGGAAAGAAGCTTCAAACAAAAGATTCACATTGAATTTACAAAGACATTTACCTTGGTTACTAGGTTTGAAACCATCAATCTCATTATCTTCATTTTTAGTCATCTCAAAGTACAAATGTATGAAATGAATATAAATTTAGCCTTCCTCAATGATGCGCTTAAATAGTAAATACACATACTCTAATTAGAAGGGTTCAAAGTCCACAACCAAGAAGAAAAACTATGCAAGATCCACAAAGCTCTTTATTGAATCAAGAAAGCACCATGAGCTTGGGTCCATAAAATTAATGATTCAATCCTCAAGAGTGATTACAAGAGTTATATGTTTGAGACCAATATTTACTTTAAACATGTAGACATGAATGTAATCATGATCTCTTTATATTTTGATGACTTAGTATTATCGAAGATATTAATTTTTAATTGAGGTGAAGATTTTAATAATTAGGGTTTTAGCTACGAGGGTTTTAGCATCGATTTGAGGTAGCAAGAGGTTTAGAAGTTAGGATTTTAGCATTAAGAATTTATATAGCAAGAATGGTTGTTAGAGGCAAACTAGATTGATAATTATTTTAGGAGTGAGGATTTGTTGTTAAAGAGATTTAGTCGACTACCTAAGAAATTTGAAAATTTTAACATGACATCATTAAATGATATATAGAAAAGAAAATCCCTAAATGAAATTAATTTTAAATAAATTAAAATTACATAATGATAGCATATGGTTAGCAAAATGGTATTGTTAGATAATATCCATGAACAAAACAAAAAAATTATTCAAAGGTTATTAGTCCTTGAAGAGAAGATTGAAGAAAAGAAAGAGACTAGTGCTACTCTGAAGGATAATGAATAAATTTTATTGGTATTAGTAAAAATTTAATCCAAGGTGGATGAAAATAAAAATAAATCTAATCTTGAAGAAATAGAAATAAATATGGGATTTGCAATCATGAAATCTTTGAAAGAGCAAAAAAAATACATTTTATATGTATCCCAAAGATAGAGGGTGAAACACATAAACCTTTGTTTAAGAAAACTAAAAACACTATAGATAATATGCATATAAATTCTCCAAAAATTAAGAAATTTTTAGGATTCCAAGTGAATAACATGAAAAGACCTAACATACAATTGTTAAGTTTCATGATGTAGAAAATAAATTTTATGTTTGGAGACATCAAATTGACTTGAAGCAAAGTGAAAACGGGAAAAGCATTTGGGTAAATGAGGATCTTATAGAAAAGGAACTTGTAGAAAGGGCTGAATAATTGAAAAAGATTAAATCAGCTTGTGAACATGGTTTTGTAGCATACATAAATGCTAGCAACATGGTAGTAATTATAAATAAGTAGTATTCCAAACATTATTAAAAAAAAAAGGTTTTTAAGGTATGGATTTCTTAATTGATATGGAATTAAAAATAATTTTTTTGAGTAATTTTTTCTTCTTTGATAGCTTTGATATTTTTGGTTTTTTTTTTTAAAACTTGGGAAGATGTTAATTTTATAGATTTTGTAGTTCCTAGATTTATTAAATTTTTTTGTAAGGAATACAAAATTGGAGAGAAGAGGTGGACCTTCTAGTGGCATTGTAGTATCAGTGAGAATATATCCTAAAATTTATATGGTTTTAGAAAAATTAATGATAATAAATAATATGTTTGGATAAAAATATTATATCTAAATAGTTGTGCTTTTCTTGCTATATCTTATTTTCCTCCTAGACATGCTGCATTGTATGATTCTATAGAGATGTTATGTAATTTTCCTTTTTAGTTCTTGGGAAGAGATATTATAGAATTCTAAGCAAAAGGCTCAGTATCTATTTATAGTGATTTTAATGCAAGGCTATGTTTACAACAAATAAAAATTATTTAGTGGTAACATAATGTTGGTAGTTTATACATTGTTGAAGATCATATTTGGACACAATATTCTAGGGATGGCACTATTAATAAGATGGATCAACAACTATTAGAATAGATAAAAAATTTTAATCTTATGATTTACAATGTGATGTGGACATAACACAGGCCAATGCAACATCTCTCCAATGATGGGATCTTTGTATGGATTTTTGACATGTTTGGGAGTGTTTTGGGGCTATTTTGATAACTTTAGGGTGGTCTAGGGGATATGGGGACTTGTTTGGAGGTGTCCAAAGGTTCCTAGTCTCAAAAGAAGGATCTTTGTATTATGGCCTTGTAGAGAAGACATCTGATCTATAAGTGAGATGTCCCACTTGTAAGTGAAACATCCTATCTATCTTGTATATGTCTCTGTTAAGATGGCCCACATGATTCGAAGATGCCTACTCTAAGACCTCTACAATTGGAAAAGATGTCTCCTAGTTCTCATAGACATCTCCCATGGATTTTAATAGAGATTAAATTTAATGATAAATTAGAGGAAAGATGAAGAGATAGGGGGGAAAAGATAAAAATAGACTCCTTGAGCCTTCAATTTGAAGAAGAGGGTCTAGAGAAGGAAAAAGGGAGTTTGAAGTAATTCTAGAGAGAGAGAGAAAGAGTGTAGGAAGTTGAGAGAAGAGTAGAAGAAGAGATAGAGTCTTGGCAAGGTGCCTTGATGATCATCCTTGTGTGTGTGATTTCTTTGATTGAGTGTGTGATAGTTGGATTGAATCTCTTGTCTATCCTTGGGAATTTGTGCTTCCTTTTAGTTGTAATTTCTCCATTTGAGTAAGAATAAAGCTTTCAATTTCTTTTCTTCTTAAAATTTTCTATTGTTATGACATTGAGAGAGCTTGGATTGTGGAATCCATGGGAGCTCCTAATCAAATTGGTATCAAAGAAACTTGGAATTGAAGATAATTGCATTCAAGTGGATAATTCCCATCTCAATTGCAAAGAATCACTCTAAATTCTTATGCTTGGATGAATTCTCTCTTGCTACTTATTCTACTCATCCTAGGATTTTAAAATTTACCTTTGATTCCTAAGTTTTCCATATCTTTTAACAATTGGAAGATAATTGTGGAATTGGACATCCATTGGCTTGTAATAGCTAGGGTTTAAAGATCTTATGCTAATTTCCCTTAATATCTGAAAATTTCTTATCTTACTCCTGGAGAAATCTTGAAAATTTCACATTTCCTTGTAGAATTGTTTGAAATTTTCATTTTAGATCAGTTTTCTTCATGCCTCCAAAGAAGAAGATAGTTCAAGATTTGCCAAGAAACATGGATGACATGAGAAATTCTCTCAAGCTTATCATTTAGAAATTTGAAGAGCTTGGAGAGAACAAAGGATATGCTACTTCACCAGAGGAATCCAAGCAAGCACACAAGTCATGAAAGTCTTCACCAAGACCTTCTTAAGACCTTCTTCAAGACATTCCTCAATGCCATCCCTTGAATATGATATTCCTGTTAGATATGAATATTTTGGAGAAGGAGAATCTCAAGATGATGTTTTACTTCATTCTCCTAGTGCTAAAAATAAGTCTCAAGGCTTTATTTTTCCTAGGAAAAGCCTCAAAGAAAGTAAGGTGAAGGAATTAAAGTTACTCTTGCAAAATCTTTTAGACATGCTTCAAGGATTACTCATGTTGAAGTCAAGTCCTTAAATGGCATGGAAGAAACTGAATCTTTTCTCTCTTGGCTGAAAATGATTAACAAGTACTTTGAACTTGAAGATGTGAAAAATCATCAAAAAGTGTCTTTTTCTAAAACCAAATTGAAAGGCATAGCACTTGTATGATGGGAAAAGGAAAGTCATTCTTACAAGATGAATAATGGTACTCCTATCAAGGATTGTTCTTTAATGTAGTTCATGCCCAAGCAAAAATTTGAGAAGGCTCATCATAGACAAGAGGCCATCCAAAAATTGAAGTACCTAAGGTAAGGTGATAAGAGTGTGAAGGACTATTACATGGATTTTTGTAAGGCTTTCAAGTTGCAAAAGTTCATTGGAATGATTATGAACAAGCATCTAACTTTCAAGGTGGACTTAAAAGGGAGTATCAACAAGAGATAACCTTCTATGAGCCCCAAAAATTAGATGATGCTTTTGAATTAGCTCTTAAGGCTGAAAAGAAACTTTGAGGCTACACCAGAGGTCCTAAATCTTCTAAGGGCAAGAACTCCAAAGCTTTTGAAAGTGAAAAAGGAGCCAAGGAGGTTGGAAATGCTAAGGAAGACACCAATGAGAAGCAAGAGAAGTCCAAGGAGAGCCAAGATTCCAAGAACAACTACTCCAAGTATGGAAAGGATAAAGGAAATGGCTATGCATCCAACCTTTAATGATTAAATTATGGTAAAAAGGGACACAAAAAGTGGGAGTGTAATAAGCCAAAGGTTTCCAAGAGAAAGGAACTCCAAATCTTAGAAAAGGAAGAATGCTCTAATGAAGGTAGACATCTTGTAATTGAAGATGCAGTAGAAATTAATTTTTGCATTTTTATGGGAAATGTAAATGTTAATCAAGGAAATGAAGAAGAAATATTTGATGAAGTAAAGATCAACGAGAAAATGAGTTCTCAAGTATCTCTTATTAAGCAAAGAAGTGCTTAATACTCCAAGGTTTTAAGGAAGGAAACTAAGGACTTCATCAAAGGGACCAAGAGATATTTAAGGTCCAAGATGGTATATGCTATAAATCAAGGAGAGTTCCTACATCATGAGTCATGTGAGGTGAAGGATCCAAGCCAAAGGAGTGGTCAGGATTAAGGGACTTCTCCAAGAAGGGTCAAGAGCATTAGTAGAAGGTACGATTCTCATACTTTTTGCAATTATTCTATACCTTATTTTATATTTTTAGGAATTTTGGAAGGCCTAAAAACTATGTTTTGGTCATTTTTAAAATTTTTCATTTTCCAAAGTTTAGGGGTCATTGAACAAAAGGTGCTTTATTTTTTTATGAAATAAAAAAAATATTAAAATATTTATCATGACCTCATGATAGGATTGTAATGTACCAAATAGGATGCCTCATGCTTCATGTTGGCATACTAATCATCTTTTAATTCTTGACCATCAACATCTAGAGTCATTTCAAGGATCAAAAATGTAAAAAATAGCTCAAAACCCTAGTTCTATAGGTGAATTTTTAGCAAAATTTAGAACAAAGAAAAGGCATGTCAAAACTAGTTAACATATGATAAAAATTGATTAAAACATTAAATAATGTCCCATACATGATATAAAATCTTTGAAATAGTCAAATTAAAAAAAATATTAAAATAACAAGATATGAAAAAATCAAAAAAATCACCAAACAGTTGTAAAACAACTAAAAAGTATCAAATTAATGTGTACTAATCAAATTACCAAAACCCAAATGAGTAAAAAAAAAATTATCCTACCTAAAATAGACAATACAATAGGAAAGATCATTGTATAACTTTGATCTCCTAACTAAATTCCAAATCCTAGGAATAATTGTAGAATAGCAATTGGATCCAATCAAGATATGAAAGAAAATCTAGAAATAATGGCTTACCATAAGTCTTGGTTAATAGTGTAGAACTAGATCTAGCGCACGCTCTCTCTCTCTCTCTAATCTATCAAAGTCTTCCTCTCTAGCTCTATCTTCCAAATGTTAATAAATCAAGGCAAACAAATGCTTTGTCATGGAATAATAATCATGATTATATTATAGCAATGATGAGCATTGGAAAAAGGAGATATCTCACAGAAAAAACCAAATAAAAAATAAATTTTAAACCTTAAAATATTTTTCTCACATGAGCTAGTGGCCAATGCTAGTCTAATGGGCATGTCCTATGAAAAGTTCATAGTTATGTCTAACCTCAAGTTGATAGTTATGTCTAAGCCTAAACAAATAACAAGATCTAAGGTCAAAAGCATAGCTAATGATTAGCACGAGTTCCTCTGAATCATAAGCTAAAAAAATTTAAAAATAAAATATAAAATATAAAAATATAATTTTACCAAAAATATAAATTATTCAAAGAAAGCATACCAAAACAAAGTAGTACCCCATGTGCCAATGACCTATCCATTGCCTGATACTTGCTAATTTAAGATTCCAACAAAAGAGGTAGGGCATATGTTATGTTTAAAGAAAAAATCAAAAAAATATAAAAATATTAAAAAATATTGAAAAAATACCACATGTAATATCATTTAAATACATAAAATTTTAGAAAATAAAATTAAAACCTTATGATATACTAGAGGTATTAGAACCCCAAAATAATTGTAATTTATGTACACCTCAAGATATATAGTCTAATAAGAATTTAATAATTTAGCATTGCCCACAAAAATATAATGACTTGGAGCTTTCAAGTTAGTAATATTTACCACTAGGCTACCACCTTAGTATTAAAACCTTATTATATATTAAAAAGTAAGAGGTCACTTAAAAGGACATAGCTAGCTACATATCTCATACCACAAAAGCATAATCAACATTAGAAAAAGGATTAACAGTCATAGAAATTAGTTAGCAATAAGACATCAAGGGTTCAAACCACAAATATACCAAGGGATAAGGGGTGTCTGAAGTAGGAGTAATACATTCTTGCTACTTTCCCTATTGATATGCTTTTCCTACTAGTGTGATCTCCTCATCAAGATTCTTAGTCTTGACTAAATCATAGTCTTTAGATGGGCCAACATTAAATTTACAATCATGAGTAACATGCTTCTCAAAGTATGTGAAACTCTTAACTAGGTTCTCATCTAAAATGAGATGAAGCTCCTCTTATTAAGAGTTGCTAGCTTATGTCTTATTAAGTCTCTCAATCCATGTATCCAACATATATAGGTTGTACTCTATTTTACTAAATATCTTGACAAAGACATGTAGAGCCTTGTTCAAGGTGGAACCAATTTTGCTCTCTAGTAGATCCAAAACAAAAGAGTTAAGGCCTTGTGTCTTTGATTATAGATGATGCTATTACTCCTCTACTCTAACCACCCCACTTTTGATCATACTCACCAATCCCCATCTTACCATGGATGGTGGACATGTCAAGAATGTTGATCTTCTCATTGTTATTAACAATACCAATGAATAATGAATTCCTAAAGGTTTGGACTTTGACATGCCTAGTCTTATATCTCTACTAATGATATACCAAAATTCAAGTTAACTTCAACAAGTATGGAATATACAACTAAATCCTACTAGAGAAGTAAATGATCATAAATCCCATCCTTTACCAAAATATTATAGTAAATGATGAATGTTGCTTATTCATAACAAAATTAGTATTATGAAATAATTTCAAATAGAAATCCCTCTTTTCAAAATAGTGGTAAATGCAAGATATTAGCAAGAGAGTTCACCCATAATTTATGTCCCTTAGATGCATCAAATACTAGTAATTTATTGAACAACCTAGGAGTAGTTGGAATAATTATTCAATTAAAAAAAGTGCTAAATATCCTAGTATGCACATTCATGTCATTAATGTTACAAAATATCTCTCTAATCATAACCTCTATAATGACAATAGAAAGACTAAATATGAATGAAAGCCCCAATGCATCAAAATATGATTGGATTTAAGATTTGCACTTGGGGTTGAAATCAAAATCCCTATATAATATAATGGAAACATTCTAATGGGACTTATACCTCTTTTTAGCTAACTATAACTTGAAAGAGTATTTGTATCCTCTTTCTTCTAATCCACTACCACTCTACCACTACCAAATTTACTCCTTTGAAACTACTAAGAGCTCTCCTTTATTCTTTTCTAACTACTTCTAGTTCATTCCTTACTCTTTTCTCTTAGCTTCTTTGATGCTAGACTCTTATTGGTAACAAATGAAAATGTCCAAGGACTCTTATTAGTACAAATTAGGGTTTAAATTAATTTTTTATTTTATCCATCGTGGTGGCTAGGACATCTCATAGACAGGGTGGACATTCTAGGGATCTTATGTTGGAAGTTGAAGGACAAATCCATAGATGAAAACTCTAGAATTTTGATAAAATTTAATGAAAATATGTAATAATTTATTTACCAGAATCATGTTCTTCAAAATACAAGCTAATCATAAGTCATGATCTTTAAAAATAATGAAAAATTCAAATATGACGATACCACAAGTAGAACAAAAGAGCATCATGATTTATGGTCTAATAAAATAGTCAAACATTTGAAATTAAGAATATCATGAATCATGCTATGTTTATGGAGTTTCATGGTATTTTCAAGATGATCTAACCATGGGTCATGGTGGAAAAATAATTTTTATTGGGTTAGATTTGGAAGCCTATAACTCCCTTATTATTTGGAATTTTAAGGTGAACTTATACCTATTTGAAAGCTCTTGATGGGATCTACCTACGTACAAAATTTTAGTTGGATTGAAGTTCATTTAGTTAGCTAAATTTCACTTGAAAAATGTCATTCTAAACTATTTAATTTTATGGGAATAGTTCAACACGTGTCTTGAAAATCATATCACAAGTCATTGTTGACAACCATGGATCATGGTTAATGATTTTATTGAATATGAGTAGTGGTGACCTTGTAGTTTGACACTAATAAAACCACAAGCTGACCATAAGGCATGATGTGTTTTTTAAGGATACCATGAGTTGAATAGAAAAAATCAGATTTTAAGGAATTTGGGCTTAGAATTTTTTTAAAAAATTTGATCCTTGATGTTGTATAAAGTCTTTGAATAATCAATAATGATAATTGAATAAATCAAATTAAATTTATCATTAATTTAAATTAAATAATATTGATGATCTTTGGGCTTCCAAACATGAATGCTAAATATATTATGTAGCAAATTTGATTGAGATACTTTGATGATATTGTTAATGTTAATGAGTTGATGATGAGATGAAGTAAGAAATTTTCAATGAGATTATTGATAAAAGTTAAAATTTTTGGAAATGATGAATTGTTAATAAAATAATTATAAGTAAAAAACATTAATGAGTTGAATGATAAAATTGATGAAAAACTAATGAACTAATGGATTAAATTTCATCAGCAAAATAATCTAATTATTGAAGCATCTTGTAAAATATATTAATAGGTAATTAATGGGGCCATAATGGTATATAATGAGATAACCATTTTTAATGGAAAATGAGCTAAAAATTGAAGAAACATGAGAGATTGGGGTCATTATTTAATTACACTCAACTGACAATATTTTATAAAACAGGAAAAGAAAAAATAAATGGAATTCCCTATTTTATCCTATTTGTTATAAGAATTCAAATATAAATTACATGAATTTTGTTTCTATGTTACAAAAATTCTATTTTATTAACACTTGATCTTTCATCTTGTACTTTGTCTTATCTTAACTTTGAATTTTACCTTTTGTCTTCATACTTCTAATTGACTTTGGTGCATTTCCATATGTAAATATGACCTTCTATTACCTTTAACTTTAGTGTGTTAAATTTATTTCTCTTTCTCATTGAAATTCATAACATAGCCATGAAAATTGAATGATGTATAATTGTTCATGATGCATGCTAAAACTAATAATACCTCCTTTAGGATGCACTTTTGAGTCATTTAACTAATCTTTAATAGTTTTTGAAAAATGGTTAATAAAATTCATGACTATTGTTCTTGGTTGGTAATATTTCTATTGATTTTGGCCCCTACAATTTGTCTTGACTACTTCTTTCCTCTTCATTATTTCAATATTTTAATGATGTAATGTGTGTTCTTTTAGTTTCTTGATGACATATTGAATTTGATGGAGGTGTGTTACTATTCTTACTTTTTTTGTGATTGTATTTTGGAGTATTTTATTTCATAAATTTGAGGTCTAATATTTCTTCATTAAATGAATTTTAAAACCACATCTAAATCTTCGATATCCTCTATTTTCTTCTCCTTTGTTGAAGGCATATTTTGTTTTTTAAACTTGCTTGAATTAGTATGAATTATTAATCATGAAATAGATTCTAAATAATAAATATAATTTTGAAACTTTTTAAACTTTTCTGTTATATTATCTTGATAAAAATGATATAAAGGTCATTTTAAATATTATATCATACTGATCATTTATCAATTAAGTTGTTGATAGAAGTGATTTTTGAAGATTTGACACATAAAAAACATCTCTAATTTCAAAATGACTTTAATCTTTCAAATTATGTTTATTGTAGAAGTTTTAATTATTTCAAAATATCTTCCATATATAAAATAAATTTTGTTAAGGTCATGTCACATTCTAAAATTTATGTTAGAAAAATTATAAAAATTACTTAATTGTATGAGAAACAAAACTTATTTTTCTTAATAGATCCTTAAACTACTTAAATGCTTATCAAACCTCAAAATCACGTCACCTAGAAACTTAATTACTTCAAATTTATTTTAGAATTCATGTTACATATAAATATACACTTAGTTCTCCTTATCACATGAATAAAAATTTAATGGAAATTCAAATTTCATTATCCATAATACAAATCCATAACATGACCATCAAAACAACAATATTACATAAAGGAATTAGCTATTAAGTGATGTTAGTTCTTCTTCCAGCTTCACCTTGATGTCCTCTAAAGATTTTTGCTAAATTTTCATGAAACACATGTAGGAAGGAAAAGTATACCTTACTGTAGATGAGAACAACATGAAAGCTCCTTGAAGTAAGATTAGAAGATGAGGCCCAAACTACCAAAATATATTGTTAGTGCCAAAACACATACAATTAATCATAAATGTATGAAGTAATCCTAAAGATGCTCTTAAAAGTAATGTTTCCATATGATTTCTAGCATCAAACAATAGGATAACTACAAGGTTAATACCAACTAAAACTAGCCCTCATGCAAGATAAGAAAAACTATTGGATTATAAATCCTAATCCATGTCCAGAACAATTGTTGGATTATTTTATGGCTAACAATAGTTCTATGGCTATACTAAGGTCCTAATGTCTCACATCAATCTAATTTGACATGATATTGACTAACTTTAATCTTCAGAATAACATGTTAGTCTACAATTTCACAAACACTTATCATTGACAACAAGTTACGTATTAGTAGTCTCTAAACATTGCATTGATTATGTTCTCTTAAATGATTACTCAAGTGTTTCCAACATATTCAACATGTCTATACATATTTGATATTTCTACTAGTTAATATCATGAAAACATGTTGTTTCTACCTAACATTGAGATAATTGCATCACTTTTGAAAATGCACAAAAAATGCATAGCAACTTTAGTTATAATCCCCATAAGTCACTATGTAGGTAATGAGGATAAAAATATTGTCATCACAACCACTAAGAGGAGATGTCATAATAGAAAGATCAACTCAATACACAAAGTAGAAAGTCATGAAAATGACAAATTACAAAATGATTATAAAAAACCAAGGTTAGATTTGTAATACATTCAAGATAATTAGTTCGGCAATGCAAGCCTTCATAAAAGAAAAGTAAATATGAGAAGGTAATATACTTTTCAAAATTAATAAAATCAAGAATATTTCTTCTACCTTAATAAATTATTCACCAAATATTTTCCAAGCAAAAATAGGTTCAAATCTAGAAATCACTAAGTAATATGCCAAGCACAACCATGAGCAAAAGAATGAAAGAGAGAGAAATGCATAATTAATACCAAGAGAGCTAACATTATCAAGTATTTATATCCTTAAGAGATAGGATTTTGGTAATTCCAAAAAATAAGAATTAATAATTATTTTCTAAAAATAAGATAACATGTATTCACAAAGAGTCCAATAGTCAACCAATGAATTAAAGANAATATCAAAAAATATAATATTATACTTAAATAACAAGCATAAAAATAGATAACAAAGCAAAGTTTCCAAGTTATAAACACTAAGGTATTATAGGCTATTTATGAATATGACATCAATAAAGTTTTATATTCTTAATGCCATGTGGTTTGTGTAACCACTTCCTAGTGGCAACATATTGAAATAAATTTGATTTTTTGAGTGAAAGAATGCATGAAATATTATTTTCTCTTTCTCCTATTAACCATTCTTCTTTTCTTGAACCTTACCTTTTTTTTAATATAGTCATTTATAATTTGTGTTTTATGTTAAAGTATTCATCTTTTGTATGTGCCTTTACATTGAGTTTTGAATGCTTCAAATCTTCTTGAATTTTTCTTTTTTATGATTTCTTGTAAATTTAATTTTGATTTTAAGTAATCTCTAATTTTCATTTAAGTCTTACTTGTCTCTTTATTTCTTCAATATGAGGTTTCCTACTTGACTTCTTGAAGCTTTTATATTTTCTTGATTTTTAGTTGTACACTCTTTATCTTGATATTTTTCTTGAATATACTATCATATGTTTTTGCTAGTCTTCATGATTGAAATTGTATTTCTAAATTTGTTACATATTGAATTGCAAATGATACCTCCTACCATGTCACCTTATTTTGCCACATTTTAGAATTTCTTATTCAAGCTTTGGTATATATACCTTAGTTTTAGAATGTCCTTTTCTACAATATCTTGACATCATTAAAATCCAATAAATCCTTTATCAAGCATTACCATAAGCTTT
Source organism: Gnetum montanum (assembly GCA_015680685.1). Classification (NCBI taxonomy): domain Eukaryota; kingdom Viridiplantae; phylum Streptophyta; class Gnetopsida; order Gnetales; family Gnetaceae; genus Gnetum; species Gnetum montanum. The sequence continues at coordinate 497,385 of MNCI01000001.1, forward strand.
AGTGACATCATGATAGTTGAACATCTTGAATAAATTTTACTTTGATCTACCATGACTTCAACCTTAAGCTCTTATATTAATGTTTAAGATTTGGAGAATGAATTCCTTGATGGAAGCTCTAGAATTAAGATAAAATTTGATGAAAATTTTCAAAAATTTATTTATCATGAGTCAAGATCTTCAAACTATGAGTTGACCAAATTTCATGATCTACAAAAATAAATTTTTTAAAAAATCAAATCTCATAATACTATAAGTGTACCACAAGGACACCATGAATTGTGGTTAGATAAAATAGTTAAAAATTTTGAGATTGAGGATATCACAAATCGTATTATATTTGCTATGAAGTAATCATGGATCATGGTTTAAAATGTATATTTTGAATCAAATTTGAAAGCATGAAAATATGTTATTATTTTGAGTTTTAAGATCTTGGAGTCATTGAAAATGTTTTGAAAAGATTTTTCTGCATTAAAAATTTTAACTTAATTAAACTTCATTTAGTTGATCAAATTTGATCTAGAAAAATGTCACTTTGAACTATTTAATTTTGTCAAAATAATTCACTGTAGATATTGGGAAAATACTAGAAGTCGTAGTTAATAATCAAAATTTGTAGTTGAGTTATGATTAATGATTTTAATAATCATGAGTGATGATAACCTTGTAGTTTAAAACTAACAAGACCACAAACTAACCATGAGTCATCATCTATTTTTGAGGATACCAAAAGTCATGGTTAGGTCATAGTGAAATGAAAAAAATAAAATTTTGAAGAATTTGAAGTTTGAATTTCAAAACAAGTTTGATTCTTAATATCATTAGAAGTCTCTAAATAGTTTATAATGATAAATCAAAAAATTTGAATTGAATTTATAGCCACCATTTTAAATTATAAAATCTTGTTGATCTTTGGACTTCCAAAATTGAATGCTAAACCTATTTTACAATAGATTTGGTTGATATACATTGATAATATTATTGATGATAATGATCTCATGATGAGATGAAGTGAAAAATTATTAATGATTTTGTTGAGTATAGTTGGAATTGTTAGAAATGACAAATAATAAGTGAAAAATATTAATGAGTTGAATGATGAAATTGATGAAAAATTAATGATGGAGGAAATTTTATGATCAAAATAATCCTACTGCTGAATCATCTTGTACAATATATTTTATCCATATATTTATAGCCAATTAATAAGGTCACAATGATATATGATGGGACAAATATTTTTTCATGACAAATAAGGTATAAATTGAAGGAACATGAGACATTGGAGTCATTATTTCATTATATCTATTCAAAAATATTTTATAAAAGAGAAAATAAATGAAATTTCCTAATTTTTCATATTTTGATATGAGAATTCAAATATAAATTAAATGGATTGTATTCCTATGTTTCAAAAAATTCTATTATATCTTCACTTAATCTTTCATCTTGTACCTTGTCTTTTCATAAACTTTGAATTTTGCATTTTGTCTTCATACTTCTATTGGACATTGATGCATTTCCATATGTAAATATAGCCTTCTATCATTTTGAACTTTGGCTTATTGAATTCATTTCTTCTTCTAGTTTAAAATCCACAACATTGACATAAAAATTAAGTGAGGTATGATTGTCTAAAGTGTAAGCTAGAATCAAAACCTTATTGGGATGTCTTACTTAAAGAAGGATATCCCACTCAGTAAGACCTATGCATAGGGTAACATTCCACCTATATTGAAATTTGTTTTTGGGAACATGTTTGAATAGTTAAATGTCTCAAAAGTCATTCATAAGAGATAGAGAAAAAAAGATAAATGGAAAAGAAAGAATAAAATAAAATAAAATAAAAATAAAACATAAATTTTAACTACTCTATGGTACTAGCTAAGAGAAAATTTACCTTCACTTATGTGGTTAGGAATGATTCCAAATTGAAATTATGTAGAAATGATGTAGGGTTAATTTCTTTTTATTTTTTCTTGCTTTTACATGAGGTCCTCTACTCTTTCTTTCTAGATTTATTGGTGCATTTTTTTCATATATGTGATTGATCTTCACCTTCATGTTGTTTCTCTTTACCAGTCTCCTTTAAATATCCATCTTTTTATCGTATAATCCTATAAGATATTATTGCCTTGTCTCTTCTTATAAATCAAAAGATACATGTCATAAAATTTAATATTTTTGGATTGACATGTCCAACTTGATGGTAATGAATTTAAACTTTGAATCTAACAAATCTTGAAGGAAAGAAATAATTATACTTATATTATGTTTCTTTTGGTTCATGAGAGAGGCTAGACATGGTGGGTTTGTATTCAAGAAAACTCTTGTTATTAGGATTTTTTCCTTATTGTAGCATACAATTTAGTGATACCTTACTAAGGATATATTTTTTAGCAATATATCTTTTCCATTTAACCTTATTTTATAATTCTTCAACTAGTTTCCTAAGTAACATAATTTTTGTTAGAAACAAGATGTTAAACTTTTATGCTTCTATTTCTTATGATCTTGTAACTTTAGAGGTTATTTAAATTCACTAGTTTAGTAATATTGGCTATTTAACTTTAGAGGGCCATGATTTCACTTGTTAAGGTCAAATAAGAGTTCTTCTTATGTTTGAACTCTAGCCAACCTTGGTGAGTTTTCTCTTAATTTTGAGATTTATTTATTACAATTTAACAAAATTTTATTTGTGACATTCATATATTTTTCATATGATGCTAATCTCTCTCTCATCACTTGAATATCCATCATTTTCTTAAGTCAAAGTTGCAATAGCTATGCATTCAAGATGGAAGTTGGAAGTTGGAAGTATCACCTTGTTCCACCTCTACATCACTTGTGTCTTCCTCTTTATCAAATTTTTTGTAAGGGATTTTTCTTTTTCTTTTATCTTGACCTCATATTAAAATCTCTTGTTACTTGAACATTTTGATAAAGGATGTCATCATCCATTGCATGATTAACATATGATTTTTATAATTTTAGTAGAGAAACTAGGCCTTCAAATCTCACTTGTGGCTTTCCTCTTGGCTATCTATTTCTAGGACTTTTTCTTTTTTCTTTGAGCTAGTGGGTGATTATTTTGATAATGCTTCTAGTAAGAATCACTATCTCAAGATCATCTCAATCATCATTACTATTATATAGGGAGGTCTCAACTTGTGTCTTCTTCACCTTCTCTTCTAGGGCTTGGCTGGAAGATAGTATAATAGAATCATATTTTTGCACTTCTTCCTCAATGAGTATCATCTCATGATCCATGAGAGTACTTTAGAGTTCTTCAAATTTTAAGGCATCAAAGCTTCTCATCTCTTCCGTAGTTACAATCTTCATATTTTATTCAAGGTTAAGAGTTTTAGTAATTTTATAAACAACTTTGCTCTTGAAAGCTCTTTACCTATCCCTCTAACAGAACTTACAAGATCACATACTTGATTAAAGTATTGAAGGACTTGTAGACTCCAAAATGCTTCGATGAGCATCTAGACTACAATAGAAATTACAATGACAACATTGGTTACTCAGATAATCAACAAGAACTATCACTCATTCTAAAGACACTACACTACACAATGATTGCCTCTCATTCTCCCTTGCCTCTAGTAAGGAGGGAACAACCTTATTTATAGGACTCCTAACTCATGAGACTTGGCATGCAAGCCAAGCTACTTACAACTGGTGACAACTAGTTATGATGCTTATTTGTTTGACATGTTGTCCTCTTTTAACCTTTTGACATGTTGTGCTTATCTGATGGCCTTAAGGATGGCTTTGTGTACCACACAAATTTTCCCATGCACTTTTGCACAATCGTTGCAATCCTTTATTAATTTTAATAACTCCTCCAAGATTTCTAATGCCAATGTTGACAAGGATGCTTCATTCATTGGAGGCTTTTTGGGCACTACATTTTCATTCTCGTACCATGTAAGATTCTGGTATAGGTTGATGTGCTGGAAGGAGGTACATAGCTTGTTTTCCCATTCATGGCTCTATAGTAGCTCATGAAAGAAATTCCTAGCTGATTGGTTGGCAAAAAAAGCTTAGCAAATTAATAGAATATTATATAAAACTTCCATGATGGTGAGATGTTGTAGTAGAAGTGGCTCCAAATGAGTCCATTAGAGATTGTTAACAACATAATCGATCCTTCCTGCCATGTTTATGAAGAAGTCTAGGGTGGCATACTACTTTGAGATACTCATGGTAGAATCTTGTAGAAATAGCTGATTCAATTATCGACACCATTTTACTCAATCTTCCAAAGTTTGCACAAGCCACATTTTCTAATCATCTTTGTCCTAATTTGGATTTTGAGAATACCTTGGAGAGCTTTCATCTAACCTTTCTGGCTAGAGCATATTATTTTATAACATCTTCAATTCTCTCATTAGAGCATTTGGAAGGTGGTTTTCCACTCTTGGAATTTGTTCAATTGAAAACTGATATGGGGCTAACAGAAATTGCCACCATGCGAACCTTTGAAGCTATGGTGATGGTGAAATTCTCCTTTTTAGTAGAGTAGCCAAATTTCTTGAATCTATCCTTAGAATGAAGGGTTCTTCAATAAGATAAACATGGAACTTTTCTATCCCTTTGATGGCTACTAAAATTTCCTTTTCTGCTAGTTAGTAATTCAACTCATTCTTGTGGAATGCTCTAGATGCGTAAGCACAAATCTCTTCTTCTTCTCATCACTTTCCTACTTTCAAAAGCACTACTACCCATGTATCATAGCTAGCATCAATATTGAGGATGAAGGATCCATGAAAAAATGGAGATAATAGAGGGAGATTCTAGCATTCTTGCTTTAATTGCTGAACTTGTCTCATAGCCTTGAAATTCCAACTAAATGGTTCTTGATTCTTGCATTTTCGAATCTTTGTTGCTTTGTTTGAATGTTTTGGTATGTGGTAAGACACATAATTTAGACATACTAGAAACTATAGACATTTTTCTTTGTCTACCAACTAGACTGGGAACATAGCGATTTTTTGCAGGACATGCATTTGCATGTGAATCTTTCCTTCCTTTAAAGTGACTCCCAAAAATTCTATCTCCATTCTTCCCACTTGAAACTTCTTTGGATCTACTGACAAATCTATTCCATGCTTTTGACATAAGTGACCAAAAATCTTCAAGTGTTATGCATATTCTTCAACTAAATTAGAATATACCACAAAATCGTCAATGTAATTTGCGACAAAATCAAAAACTTGTCCAAAAATTACATCCATCCATCTCTAAAACTGTGCTGACACATTCTTCAATCCGAAAGGCATAACCATCCATTCATATAAACCTTGAGGAGTGCTGAAAGTTGTCTTGTGATATCGTTTTCTACTATCTTTATTTGGTAATATATGCTCTTACAATCAAATTTACTAAAAATTCTTTTTTTTGCAACCTCCTAAATAAGGGCTTATCGATTTGGCAATAGCCATTTTACTTCGACTGTCACTGTGTTGAGAGGGATCTAGTTAATTATCATTCTATCATTTCCCCTTTTTATCTCTACATGATTTCTTACTATAAAACTTGTGCAAGCATAGTTGGACTAAGATTCTCTAATCAATCCTTGCTTCAAAAAGTCTTCAACCTAAACCCAAAGTTCTTCCGCATCTACAGGATTCAACACTATTGTCTTACTTTGGACTAGAATGTCATGTACTGTGGGAACGTAGGCTTCTAGATTATCTTTATCCCAAAATTGGAGGGGATGTTCATAGCAACATTTTTTAAGTTCTTCTTCTACTAACAAGAGCATATGCGCTTCTCATTCTTTCATGTCGAACAAACTGGCCTTCATTAGCTTCTAGTGATTTTGATATTTTAGCCTTGCAATCTCCTCTAGTTGATGTTGTGTGATGATTTCAAAGATTGACATATTGTTGAACCTGAATACACTTCTGATCTATTGATATTTGTTGTGGTGGAGCTCTGGTGGAATTCTACTAACAACTAGCTTCTACTTAGGCTTATCATTTGGATTAGAACAAACCAACAAATCTAATCCTACCGTGCACGGTGATAATGAATCCATGAAATGTGCCCCAATCCCTACATCAAAACCACTATCCAAAATTTTCACAAAATTGGTCTTACTAATGTATTCATCTCCAAATTGTACTAGCACATCAAAAGAAAAATGAGTCAACTACCTTACCCCATTCATTGTGTCCAACTTCATTGGGTTAGGATGAACGACCCAATTTTCTAACACATCTTTGTGACAAAAATTTAATGTTTCTTCTATGTCTATGAATGCTTGGTACTTTCTTCATTTTCATTTTCCATCAATAGCTATTTTGATTGGAATGATAATAACACTGTGTAGAGACATCAAATGCTTAATCTGATGGTGTTGTTCAAGTGGGATTATAGATTTATCTTTGATTCTAGTGTGCTTAACTTCTGTTGATACAAGGAATCTTTTCTCATAAGGTGTGATCAAAAATTTTTGTGGAACTTTTTGTATGATTTGTAGTGATGGTTTTTCTTCCATTTATGAGCTCATGACTTCCGAAAAGCCTCCTGGAAGGGTTTCTTTGCAATGAAACACTGATGATAGACTTGCTTCTTCATCTACAAAATTGTTGATGGTGCGGTTGGACATTTGTTGTGTCAACTAATCTACATATCCATCTAGGATGGAATACATTTCTTAATCATCTAACCAACTTTCAATCTCCACATAATCTTCCATGGTAAGATTCTAAATCCACTCTTCTATTGTTTCATCCCATTTTGATAGTGAATTTTTCATTATGAATCCATGAGATTCTATCTCTTCATTTTCCTTTTATTTAGTTTCTATCTCAGCTTGGACTTCTTCACTATCATCATTCTCATCCATGCTTTCTGAATCTGAAAGAAACTAGATCTGATAAATCTACTCTGTTGGCTCCTCATCTTCAAGATTTTCCACCGGTTCCCATTCTTCAAGATGTCTTTCATAAAATTCCTTCACCTTTGGATTTGACTTTTTCTGAGGGAACTCATGAGCATAATGACCATATTTTTTGCAATGGTAACTGTTGGCGACCGTTTGGGACACGATCGCCAACGAGTGTCCTCGAACAGGATTTAGGTGCCTGCTGGTCTCTGGCAACACCAAGGCCCAGATACCTCCAAATAAACTCAGTAGTTATTGTGAGTATCTGTATGTGCTGTTGCGGTGTGCGGTTGTGAGAAATGTAACGATTGTGTTGTATGTAAACTACAAATGACTTACTTTAAAGAGATTCAGCCAACTTTGCCAAGTACTGTGAGTTCTTGAAAAATTCCTATTTTGTTCAACTGCCTAGTCTACGTGGTCCTTATAATAGCTACTTGTAAAAAATAAAATTTTGCGAAAAAATTTGAGCACAACTCCGCAATCTACTCCTAATTTTTCCCAGAGAAAGAGATAGTTCCACAAGAAAACTAGAAATAGAGCAAGATTCGATGGAAATAAGCAGAAAAGAAAAGAAAGAAGATTTGTGTAGACCTCAAATATTTAAACAAGGTAAAATGACACGAGTAAAC
>MNCI01000001.1:505871-526219 GCA_015680685.1 Gnetum montanum
AATGTCATTATCCCTTGATTTTCAAAACATTCAATTCAGCAACATTTTCATTTCTATTCCAACTTCATGGTTAATTAACTGTTGCAGAATTCTTTACAAGAAAGAACATAATCCTCCTTGAACAGTTTCAGTTCATTAGGATTCTGTACCTCACCATTTGCAAATAAGTCCACCTGTTCCATGAAATGGTAAAAATGTGCCAACAGTAATAGCAAATCTTCTTTTTGTTTACTGTGTTCTTTCTTCTTTTCACAAAAATCCTTGTTCCTCAACCTCTTCTTCTAGGCCTGAATCCTCTAAACCATCTTTGCTTTGAAAATCTAGGATTTCTTTTGGGTCTTCTTGTCATCACCTTCCTTCTTTTCCGATACGGCTTTCTTGGTGGACTGCCAAACACATCAACTCCATCTAAATTTGTAGATGCTTCAACTGACGGTAGCAACTTTATCAAATTGACATTGTAACAAGCAAACTGAAGTTCCTGTCTAGCCATATGAACAATATCTAAGAAATAGGTGAGTGACAAATCAATGTTCTTTTCTATTTCTTTGTATAACACCATATTCCCTAACTTTTCTGGAAAACTCCGCAAATATAGATATGCAATCAAAAGATCTCTATGCAATGTTAATCTATATACTTCCTTTCCATATCCAACACTAAATTTTTCAAAATATTTCAAATTTGTCAATTTTCTCGAACAAATCTACTGTGAATTCAGTGACCAATAAAACAAAGATACCTTCTAATCCTTGCTACAGAATTTATTCTTGCTGATCCAATGTTGAACTTTCCCACCAATGTATGATTTTCTTGGTAGCATGAGTGAATGCACCAATGATGATTGTTCTTTCATCAAGTTTCAAAATGTTCATTGTAGTTTTGAGCCAATCAATCCATAGGTGAATTGCATGTAGGACTTCTTTTGGTGGTAAATAGTTGATGTCGATAACTAGAATAGTGGTTGTTGGCCATTGTTGAAAAGCTAAAAATGCTGGTGGTTGCTAATATTGCTACCACAGTGGGACTGATCTTCTAGCCATCATTAGTCAGGTCTAACATCCATAATCATCATCTAATTCTAGTTTCTTTGGTGATTTATTGGGCTTTTCTGACTCTTCTTGTTGTCTAGAGTCTTTGACTTTCTTTCAAGATGCTTTTGCTTTTTCCTGAGCCTTCTTTCCTTCTTTTTCTTTTCGTAACCTTCAAAGCTTTTCAACTAACTATTTCAATGGCTCACGCACCTGAGACTGAGGTTCTGGAGGTGGCTTAGTTTCCTTAGATGGTAGTTTAATTCTCTTCTTCAATGTGTAAGCTTCTTGTAGTAGCATTGCTATCTTTTGTTTTTGTTGCTCTTTACCATTTTCTTTGAGGGCTTGACATTGTTAGGCTACTTCCTCATAAGCCTTCATATGGTCTTGAATTTATTGTAGTTGAACTTGGCAGTTACCAACTAGTCTTTCAATGTTATTCACATCTCCTTCTAATCTATTCCAATTTTGCTAAAGATAACTAGTCCAATTGACTAAATAATTTAACTGTCATACTTCATCCTTTTACTGTGCTTGTGAATCAATTGAATGTTCTAGCAAAAAAATTGCAATCCGCTCTAGTTGTTGGTGGATCATCTTTAGATGCTTTGGTATGATATGATGCCCTTGGGGGTCATTTTCCTCCCATGATTAATCTTCTTTTGCCAACCACTTGGTGTGGTGGTTGCATCATGAATAATGTTCCTCTTGTATCATAATTTAGAGACTCTGGTTTCTACATAGACAATGATGTCTCACCTTCTTTGAACTTGGCTAGTGGCAATGTTGGAGGGATGGCTTCCATAGTGATTGTAGCTAATCTTCCAAATTTTTATAGTGGATACCTTGACCATTTTCCTTTTGGATTTTCATAAGTCTTGAACTCTTGATCCTTTAGTAGTGACTGAATTCTTGGAAGTCCTTGTATGTATCTTGGCACATAGATGCTTTTTCCACATGCTTTCAAATGCTTAATACCTTGAGGAAATTGAAATTCCCATTTTAGCTTATGATTTATTAAGATCATGTTGGATAGTTGAAATGTTCCACGTGCACCAATTACAACATAAACTAAACCCAAAAATAACTGAACTCCATGTATCTCAATGCAAATTAACAAGGCAAATGTTATGAAATCATTGTCTAATGCAAGCTAATAATTTGGTTGAACAGTACATAAGGCATAAGCATTCAGCAAACCATGAAACTGACAAATTTTAGCAGTATCCTAAGCTTCCTCTGGGTTAGACTCTAAACTTGCTCCTATTACTTAACTATCAAGCAATGTAACCATGTATTTGGCACCTATGTCATAATTAAACTTAGGACTGACAATGATATCAATTTGGCCCAAATGTACATAATTATAGCCTTCATAATTCCACTTTGACACTTTGGCTTTAGTAAAGAAAGGCAAGAAGACTAGTCTAATCCCATGACCTTTAATATCTAACAAGGCTTCAGACTATTTAATAGAAGTTGAAATTTGAGCAAAAAACACACTAGCAAACTTGTATATTGCATCTTTAGGAACATCAAGGAGATTTATGCTACTATCTCCAGAGACAAATGACTTCTTACTCAGCAAGGCTTCATGGAATGGTAGGATTAACTTTTGCTCCTTGGACAATTCTTCATCTTCCTCCACTTGCTCTTTGTTTTTTAGATTTACGCTACTTGATCGTAACATAAAATCTTGATTTCTTCTATCTTGATTTCCTATTGGATCTAGATCTTGTCCTCCACCATGATTATCAGGTGGTCTGGGGTCAATCACCTATGCTTCATCTATATCTTGATTTCCATACACGATCAATTTGAGTAATTCTCGTCTAAACCTCATATCTTCTTCTAGTTGAGTTTGAGTTTCCGTACCTTCATCATAGATGACCGCAGAATACTCATCATACATGTTCATGTAGCTTGCATCCATAGCTTCCAACATTCACAGATCTTCTTCTGTGAATGAGTTCTCACCATCTTCATTGTTTGGTTCTACTTCCCATTTCAGTGGATATACATACAAATCACTGTACTTGTCATATGACTGAACACAAATAGGACTTGAAGGACTAGATCTATTTGGAACTAATTCGTCTTCATCATATGTTGATGATAGCTCTACAATTTCAAACTCCATAGCTAGTGCCTTTTTTGGATTTCTGGAACTTGGTTCAGCTACATCTATGCTTGGAATCTCTACAATGGTCTTTATTTTCCTTAATCGTGTTGGACTGATGAGTGCCATTTTTCCCAATTCTGGAGCAGAAGACTATGCTTCTCCCATCAACCAATAATATCAAGAAAACAAATCTTGGTGATGAACTTCATTTGGATCATTTCTTACCTTCCAATACACACTTTCTATAGTGTATCTATGATAATTTTTAAAAGTAGCTAAATTTATAGCCAAAGACAAGATTCCTATTGAAACTCTTGAGAGATCAATTCTAGAAAGATATGAAAAATTGCTGATACTTGGGGACCTTATGATTGGCATTTCTAGTTCTGGATGAATTTCCACTTCATTTTCAGCCCATTCTTCATTTGGCCATGGAACTATATTCTCATAAGTGTATGTAGGCCATCCTTCACTATAGAACTCGACTTCACAAATCTGTTGATTAGCAAATAGGCAACCATTCTCCATAGGATCCTAACTTTCTACTACATCCATATCAATTTCTTCTATAGTTACTAGATAAAGCAAAGGATAAGACAACATTTTACCTTTGAGATTTACCTCAATGTCACCAACATCTAACTCTTGCACATTACTCGGGATATTCTCTTGAATGTTTTCAGTAGCACTTGCCTGAATTACAACATTTTCCTAGACATTCTCTTAGACATATTGATTGGACATTCTCTTGGGCTCTGATACCATGTTGGGATTGAGGATCCTCCAAATCCTCCAACATGAATCACAGTGCTTTCCATATCATGGAATTCTCTCAGTATTTCAAAACCCATGGTGCACAATGAAAAAGATAATGAATATGTGAAAACAACACAACAAAGCTTCAGTCGGTTGCCTCACATAGCGCTTGTTACTCACTTCACTTAGCATACTTAATTTTCATAGCACATTCAACGGAGGAGTAAAACAATGTCTGTGAACATCCCCTCCAATTTTTGGATAAAGACAATCTAGAAGCCTATGTTCCCATAGTACATGACATTCTAGTCTAGAGTAAGACAATAGTGTTGAATCCTGTAGATGTAGAAGAACTTTAGATTTAGGTTGAAGACTTTTTGAAGCAAGGATTGATTAGAGAATCTCAATCCAACTATGATTGCACAATTTTTATAGTAAGAAATTGTGTAGAGATAAAAAGGGAAAAAGCTAGAATGGTAATTAACTAGATCCCTCTCAACATAGTGACAGTTGAAGTAAAATGGCCATTGCCAAATTGAGAAGCCCTTGTTTATAAGGTTGCCAAGAAAATAATTTTTAGTAAATTCAATTATAAGAGTGGATATCACCAAATCAAGATAGTAGAAAAGGATATTCACAAGATAGCTTTCAGCACTCAAGGTTTATATGAATGGATGGTTATGCCTTTCAAATTGAAGAATGCACCAGCATAGTTTTAGAGATGGATGGATGCAATTTTTGGATAGGTTTATGATTTTTTCACAAATTACATCGACGATTTTGTGGTATATTCTAATTCAGTTGAAGAATATTTTTGGTCACTTATGTCAAAAGCATGGAATAGGTTTGTCAGTGAATCCAAAGAAATTTCAAGTGGGTAGAATGAAGATAGAATTTTTGGGAGTCACTTTAAAGGAAGGAAAGATTCACATGCAACTACATGCCCTGTAGAAAATCACTATCTTCCCAAACCAATTGGTAGAAAAAAAAATGTCTATGGTTCCTAGGATGTCTGAATTACGTGTCTCACCACATACCAAAAATTTTAGAAAAAACAATGGAGATTCAAAAATGTAAGAATCAAGAACCATTCAGTTGGAATTTCAAGGCTATGAGACAAGTGCAGCAATTAAAGTAAGAATGTCAGAATCTCCCTCCATTATCTCCAGTTTTTCATGGACCCTGCATCCTCAATACCAATGCTAGCTATGATGCATAGGTATTAGTGCTTTTGAAAGGAAGAAGGTGACGAGAAGAAGAAGAGATTTGTGCTTATGCATCTGGAGCATTCCACAAGAATGAGTTGAATTATTGGCTAGCAGAAAAGGAAATTTTAGTAGCCATCAAAGGGATAGAAACATTCCATGTTTATCTCATTGAAGGAACCTTCATTCTAAGGATGGATTCAAGCAATTTGGCTACTCTACTGAAAAGGAGAATTTCACCATCACCAAAGCTTCAACGATTTGCATGGTGGCAATTTCTGTTAGCCCAATATTAGTTTTCAATTGAACAGATTCAAAGAGTGGCAAACCACCTTCCAGATGCTCTAACGAGAAAATTGAAGATGTCATAAAATAAGATGCTTCAGCTAGAAAGGTTAGATGAAAGCTCTCTAGGATATTCTCAAAATCCAAATCAAAGATGATTGGAAAATGTGGCTTGTGCAAACTTTGGAAGATTGAGTAAAATGGTGTCAACAAGTGAATCACTTGTTTCCACAAGATTTCACCATGAGTATCTCAAAGCAGTATACCACCCTAGACTTCTTCATAAACATGGCAGGAAGGATCAATTGCATTGTCAACAATCTCCAATGGAGTCGTTTGGAGCCATGTCTGCTACAACATCTCAACATCATGGAATTTTTAGATAATATTCGGTTAATTCGTCAACCTTTGTTCTTCAACCAATTAGATAGTAATTTCTTTCAAGAGTTGTTGTAGAGCCGTGAATGGGAAAACAATTTGTGTACCTTCTTCCAGCGCATCAACCTATACCAAAATCTTATGTGGTACAAGAATGAAAATGTAGTGCCTAAGAAGCCTCTAACAGATAAAGCATCCTCGTCAACATTGGTATCAGAAATATTGGAGAAGTTATCCAAATTAATAAAGGATTGCAATGATTGTGCAAAAGCGTGTGGGAAAATTTGTGTGGTACACAAAGCCATCCTTAAGGCCATCAGATAAGCACAACACATGAAAAGGATAAAAGATGAAAAAACATTAGACGGATAAGTGTCATAGCTAGTTGTCACTAGTTGTAAGTAGCTTGGCTTGCATGCCAAGTCTCATGAGTTAGGAGTCCTATAAATAAGGTTTTGCCCTCCTTGCTAGAGGCAAGAGACAGTGAGAGGCAATCAGTGTGTAGTTCAGTGTCTATAGAACGAGTGATAGTGCTTGGTTAATTGTTGGACTCACCAGTGTTGTCATTGTAATTGTTGTTGTAGTTTGGGTGCTTGTCGAAGCATTTGGGAGTCTGTGAGTCCTCAAATCTACTTACTTTCATAGCGATTTTCCAAAGGGTCTTGGTTTGTCTAGGTGTCTTAAAGCTTGTGTTGTATCAACTTAAAGCTATGTTATGTGCAAATTAATACAATAAAGCTTGGTTAGAAGGAATTTCCTTTACTTCAATTTTACTCCTCCATTGAATGCACTATGAAAGTTGAGTGCACTAAGTGAAGTGAGTAATGAGTGCTATGCAAGGTAGCTAGCCGAAGCTTTGTTGTGTTGTTTTCACATATTCATTATCTTTTTCATTGTGAGCCATAGGTTTTGAAATGCCAAGAGAATTCCATGAAAATTTGTGGAAAGCGCTATGATTCATGTTGGAGGATTTGGGGGATCCTCAACCCCAACATGGTATCGAAGCCCAGGAGAATGTATAGTCAATATGTCCTAGATAATTCTGTGACAATTTGTGGAAAGCATTGTGATTCGTGTTGGAGGATTTGGAGGATCCTCAAACCCAACATGGTATCTTTTAAATTAATTAAATTGATGTGGAAGATTTAATAGATAAATATTCTCATTTTATTTTTAGTCTCTCTCTTTTTTAATATTTCTAATTCTCACTCATTCATTTACAAGATATTCTCATTATTCACATTTAATTCCAACTAATTCACAAATATTTATAATGTTTCTCTAATTCTTAATCATTCTTAAAGATTCATAAATACTTTTAGATCTTTTACAGGTTGAAAGATAAAATTCAAGGTCATCCTTTACTTCCAAGCATCAAAAAGTAGAAGTTAAATAGGGAAAAAACACTTGAATTATTCATGCTGAATTAAATAATTTCTAGCTCTCACCTAGTTTTGAAGGTTAATATATGGATCAAAGATGAATGTAAGAACTCCAAATTGAACTAGAAATTCCTCCTAAAGATCATATTACAACTCATCATCACTAAATTGTGACCTTTCTAAACTAGAAGAACACTCATGATTAATATTATTGCCCATTGTCACTAATGTTACTTTCAAAAACTCTAATTTAAAAAAAAAATAGCTTTTTCATTACTCATAGTGGAGCTGTAATCAAATTGAAATAAAAATGATGATTGAAATTTTGTGTTAATTGATAACTAGTTTCTAGGATTGATGTTGTAACATCCTATGAAATGTACCTAAGTTAATCTTAGGTATGAATCATCTACTGATGCAATAATAGAAACTTACACGCATGTAATCAGATTGGTGAACACAATAAACCATAACAATGAAACATATCAAAACTAGGTTAAGAATGAAAGATTAAAAAAAATTAGCACATTCTCATAAACATGGCATTCTCCTATATTCATATATAAGCCATCAAGTCCATTACACAGTAATTCTAAATCATCTAGGCATCAACTACTCGAAACAAGCTTCCAATAAAAGTACTTACCAAACATATGAACATATATATAATACAAAGTATCCATAATATTTTAATGGCTATCAAGTCCATTACCAAAAGCAAAATGATGCATTTTATTAGTAAGTTGATACAAAAGTACACCTATGAGCATAGGTATGAAACCTTCATGTCCTTTCTTAATCTTATAACTCTCAAGTGCTCCTAGCACCATCAACTCTATGAGATACAGTTATAATAAACCTCAATGGAAAGCCTTTATTCCATACCGACAAAGTCATAATTAATAAAATAATAGAATTTACCATCTATGCAGTATAGGAGCACATGAATTACCTTAGAAAACTTAAGATATTAGAAACCACTTGAATTCCATATTTAGAACATCTATATATTTTAACTCTATTTACAACATTGCATAAGATTTTTATAGAAAATTCATATTCATGGCTAAAATTCAAATCTATTAAATATCTAAAACATAAAATGAAATACATAGAGACATAGGCATTCATCCAATATTAATTCTTCTATTAGTTCCTCCTTGACCCCCTCCAAAGTATCTAATAAAATCTGCATGAAACTCATGCAAAAATGGTTAGAACATCTTTATAATAGGGAAATCTACCTTGAAGATCCTTGGAATAGGACTACAAAATCTTTCCTACATAAGCCTCCAATACCATAACTCAACCATGTTACAATTGAAAGAAATTAACCCATAATGATTTTGATAAAAATCATAATTCCTAAATAATAAATTTGATTTCCTAACCTTAGAGAATGTATAATGATTCTTGCACCATAAATAATTATACATGTTCAAAGGGTCATAATTTAGATATTCAATGATAATCCTATCAAAAGAAATATTGTATTATGTTTGAATGTCATCTTGTTATCTATTTTAGCCATTTGTCAAACTAAAGAAAGAGGATTTGATAATTGAAGAATATAGAACATGTCAAGTACCATGATTTTGTATTTATTTTGAAGTTTAATCATAGCATTACTAATGTGCTCAATCTTCATATATGTTCTACCAAAAACTTTGATGCTTTCAAGATTGTTGATTGGTTTGTAAACAAGGAAACTTACCTTCTAAGAAATCATGTGGTTTGAACATTTAGAATAAATGGTTCATTATCTTGTTGTGATTTTTTTAACATGTGGAATATTTTATAATTTAAATAATTACTTTTAACTTACTTATTTTTATCTTGGTAACTTGTTTATCTTCATTGTTTTCTTTTGTATCATTAATAAGTGTGAGGGATGGCTAACCAACTCTAAACTAGAATTTAGCTTTATAGTGTCCTTTCCTCTTGAAATTGTTACATGGAATGAATGATGAAGGTTATTCATGATTTTTTATTTGATATTAATTGGTTTTTCCATCTCTAAGATTTCCTATTTCACTAAAATTTTCTTTTTTGGGTGAAGAAATCATTCTTGAATTATTGGGCATCTTGATTTTGAGATAAAATTGGCCTAATCTTCCTTTAAAAATTTATCTTCATCTTCATCTTCCTTTCCTACTATTTTTCCTTTTAACTCTTTGACCATCTAAAGTAATTAACACAATCTCATTTAGATTCAACATTTTAAGATTCTCTAATACTCTTAACTAAGTAGTTGATTTTTCACTTATGTAAACATCAAGTTTTTTCTTTTAATTTTTCACATAATAGTAACCATTTTTTAGTACTTATGATTATTGTATAAGATTTAAATCACCATTTTTACCTTGTTCTTAATAGTGTATCAAAATTTTTACATATCTAAATTTCTTAGGATTATGATAAGCTCATAAAAACATATTTAAGGGATCACGTCATTGAATTCTAAATTTACCAATTCTACATCTAAATCTCATTTTTTAAGCTATCTATGAGTCAAATTTTCTTTATAGTATTTTTGTAAAACATCTCAATAGTACATGGAAATATTATTAATAATTGTAATGGATTCATTCATACTTGTGAGTGTTCTCATCTTGCCTTTTGTCTTTCTTCAACTACCTTCTTTTTTCTCAACATGTATTTAATATGTCTTAAGGATTAAAAAAATAGGATTACTTGAGGTCAACAGATGTAAGGTGAGATGATCCATCTTAGTGCTATTTTAAGGGTTAATTTGAGGTCATGAATCATAAAGTGAGGTGATCCCTCTTGGTGCAACGTAGGGTGAAAAGTTCAAATCTTCTTCTTTATTTTTCTATGTATCACCAAAGGTTTTTGTAATGGAGTATGCCCAAGTAAACTATTATCATTATGCACTTTAAAGAAACCATATGAGATGACAAGTACAAATTAGTAAATGTTTACATAAAATCAAAATAGGAGTAAAACATAGTTAGTTAAAGGATGCTTGAGAATTTTTATCACCCTAAACCCAAGAAGCTAGATCCATGTAATAAATAAACATGCATATAAATGTAATGAGGAATTTAACCAAGAATCATAGGGTTATATGCCCTCCCTCCATAATCAATATGAATTTAAGAAAAATAAATAATAAATAAGACTAAATATATATTCAGAACTTTAGAAGTAAAATAAACTTATCATATCTACATTTATCAAGTTTGTCTTAGAATTGATAGCATTTAGTGACTTTGGAAACAAATTACAAGATACTAAAGAAAAACCCAAAGAAATTCTTCCTAAACTCTAGAATAAGATGTTTAAGACAAAATAAATTTGAAATTAAACTAGGACAAGAATTGATTAGATCTTCAAATTCTTTATGAATCCAAGAAATAGATGATTAATCCTTGTAAGATTTTGTTGCTAAGAATATAAAGTTCATTATTAATTAGCCCTATTACTAAACATGTTAAGAAAAATAATATGTAATTGTGAATTCATATAAACTTGTAAGAAAACAAGTAAAAATTAAATTTAGAGAATGAAAATTTTCTTAAAATTATGAGAAAGCTTATAAAAATTCTAGAAATATGGATGAATTTGAGTACTAGAAGTAACACAACACATTNCATTCATATTAAAGCTTCAACTAAAAAACATGTGCATGAAACATAAATATGAAGCATAAAATATGATATCTCTTGGGTGCATATTCATGACCTCTTGGAGGCTTCTCCTCTTTATTTATGCTTATGATAATTAGAGAAAAATGATTTTATGTGAGAACACAATAAGAGAATGAAAGAATGATAACCAAATATGAGAGGATTGTGAGAAACTTGAGGAGGTATTGTATGAAACTAGTAACTAGAGCCTACATTGGATGGGAGAGCTATCAAATGAGAGAAACTTTGCTGTAATAATGTAATATGAACTAGATTGTTCTTTTTCATAGCCTGAAACTATGACAAACACTTAAAGAAATAAAACATGGAGCAATAGAGAAGAAAGAAAAGCTTTACTTTATTTAACTTGGCATTCCTCTATGCTTAATTGTGTTAGAAGTGATGCCCATGGTTTCAAATTTTAACTTGAGAATGGGGAGAACTATGCCAAGTTTTGAATGGTCTATATGAATCTTCAATTAATCCCTTCTTTTTACGTTAGGATATTTCTTACTACCATGCCTTTTCTATGTTCTTGTCTATTCTAGCAACATTTATTTGGCTTTCTAGCCTTCTCTTGGTACATAACTTAAAAACATAAAAGGACAAACATCTAAATGATAATGAAGGGATGGAATGATAACAAAAAAAAAGGTTTGATGTTTTCCAAAATCATTATATTTGGTAGTATTTACATTCATGTTTGAAGACTTGGTTTAATGTATTAGGTATTATAAGTATCTTTTTTGTTTGAAGAAAAGAATCAAGAAAATGTTAGGTTAAGAGAAAATATTCAAAAAAGCAAAGAATAAGATAAAATCCTTCATGTTGAACCTATGAAAAAATGAGGCAAGTTCCTCCACAAATAAGGATAAGTAGAAGTATACCCCTCCCATTCTAACTTGCCAAGCTTCTTGAGACATTGAATAAAATATGCTTTTCCTACTTTTATTTCTCTTACATTGAGTATGTGAGTTGGGTGTTTGGCTTGAATCTCTCTTAGCTTTAATCATTCTTTTTCCTTCTCTCATTATTTCATGATGATTTTTATATCTTGATGTATGAATCCCTCTTTCATGAATTCTTCTCTCAAGTTCTTTCAAGCCACAATTACATGAACTCTCTTAATTTCTTGCATTCTTCTAAGTTTCTTACATAGTTCTTTCATTTTTTAAGTTCTCTTAAATTCTAAACCCAATTACATGTTTTAGCATATTTTACTTCGTGAATTGAAGTAGTACGAAGTTGGTTTATGTTTAGATTTAAGGGATTTACTTCCATGCTTCTAATTCAAGCCATTTTCCTTTGATTTACATGTTCATGTTCATGTTAAAGAAAGGTTTCAACACCCATCATCTTAATTTCATGTTGTAAGATTATATTTATTGATGCTTGAGTTTTATCCAAGTGCTAAATATTGAGAAGATGTTTTCTAATGTTTTAATCTTAGATTCATGATGTTTTTTATGTCAATAGAAAAGGTTAAAAGTATTTTACATGAATTCCATGTTTTGTATGCATGTTATATAAATTTAAGAGAATTGTTAAAGATTTGATGTTTTCTTTTTACTAGTTACATCCATTGACATGTCTAGATGCCTAGCATGATGTTTTGATTTATACTTGCAAGCCTAGAGTTTTTTTCAAACATTAACTTTCATCTACATTATTCATAGTAACTATTTCTCTATTTTTTGTAGTAACACGTCACTACAACTCAGGTTGAGTATTTTCTAAAATTTGTATAGATCAAAACTTATGATTAACTCAATCATGATTATCCAATGATTGAGAAGTGTAAAGTACAAGGGATTTAAAATGGCCATTACAACTTGACCATGATGCATTATCAACTTTTGATTTACTAAACTTATTTTTCACTATTATTATAGGACCACAAACCATGATCTATTTTCCATGAGAAAACCATAACTCTTGGTGAAATAACATGATTTGATCATGGCTTATAATATCAAGAAAAATCCATCACATTTACCTTTACTATTCATGTTTGATTTAGAAGTATATAGTAGAGATCTTATACCACTATGCAAGCCTAATAAGTGGCATCAAGGTAGAGGAGTTTTAAAAGTGAAACAAATATGGTCACAAAAGATATTCTAAGATATAGTATGATCTTCAATGACTTCTAATATTTTTTCTATTGGTCTCATCTTGTAGAGTTTCTCTTACAAGGTAATTAAGTATGGTCATATGTTAACAATGGTGTAATTCCTTAACATATGAATGCCCTAACCAAAAAATAGAAAGAAATTATCTTAATATATGGAGTAATATGCTCTTACTAAAATGATCATTTATGATAGGTATAGTGAGGTCATTAGTGCTAACATTGTAATCAAGAATACATCAAAAAAATATTGGAAAACTCTTCAAGAAGAGTAAACTGGTAATAAAGCTAATAGAAAGATAAAGGAGTTCAAAGAGAGGATAGAATGTGAGAACATAAGAGTCTTAAAGGATGAGACACTAGGCCACTTTCTTGAGAGGCTTACATTATGTATTAGGAACATAGAGAAGCATAATTGTAATTACTACATGAAGAAAAAGATACAAAAAGTAATGACCATGTTGTATGATGACTACAAACTCTTAAATATCATTGAGAACATAGTTTAAACTAAATATGTTTATATATGTATATAGATGAATTAAATTAAGCTTGAAGGCTTTCCAAGAATTGAAAGATTCATCATCAAAGAAGAGGATACCTATGTGACCTAGAATTCTCAATCATCAAGAGAAAGAATTAAGGGTAGATAAGGAATATGAACATGTAAGTTCTAATGAGGAGCATTTCCATAGCATCATCAAAGAAAAATAAATTTTAGAGGTAGAGGAAGAGAAGGTCTAAGAGGAAGAGGCACAAGAGGAGGTGTAAGATCAAACTTCCAAGAAAAAAGACATATCTTTGGATCATATTCATTCATCCCATGGTGGAAGTTTTATAATAAGAAAGGTTATTTAAAGAACAAATGTTGGGAAAATATGGGGATCCAAAACCTCACAATTCAAGAAGATGATAATGAAGATCAACAAGAAGATGAAGAATCTTTAGTTAATACATAGGTAAGCAAGTAAGTGATTCCTCTAACATATACTTTACTACTTAACATGTCTAAGGAAATTGATTACTCTACTTGGGTTATTGAAAGTGGTTTTAGTATTCACATGATCCATGATATATATTATTTCATTAAGTATAAGGAAGATATTAGTCTTAGACTAATTAAAGTTAATGATGAGTAATATGTGGAAATTAAAAGTATTGGTAGGTGTCAAATAGCTTTTTGATAATGGTAGTCCTAGCAAAGTCCATAATGTATTCTATTTTTCTTAATTGACTAATTTCTTACTTTTAGTTGGTCAAATGTCAAGAAAAGATATCAAAATTGTCTTGAAGAATGATGAATGAAGCATCTTAAATGTTTATGATCAAGTATCTAGAATTCCAATATTGAAACATAAATTCCATTGTTTTAGATTACTAAAATCCTCCCATGCAACTTCAAGTCAAGAGTCATCCAAGAATGGCATGGTAAATTATGACATTGAAGGTTGATCATGTGTCTTTCTTGTAACTCATAAATCTCATTAAGAATCAAACAATCATTGAATTGAATTTTCAAGAATCATCTTAAGAATTTTCTAGTACCTGTCAAAAGAGCAAGCTTAAGGTCTTTCCATATCTAGGTGCAAGGATGTCAAAGTCATTTATGGCACTTCAAATAGATTATCTGGATCCAATGCCCACAACATGAAGAAGATGAATATTTCTAAATTATTATTGATGTTTTTTCTAGATATAGATGGAGCTACATCCCTTCTCTAAAGATGAGGCATTTTGAGCTTTTCAAAATTTCAAGATGTTTATAGAAAATAGTCTTGATTCTAAAACTAAAATCATAAGAAATGATGAGAAAGGTGAATTATTGAGTAAGAACTTTGATTAATTTTATAAAAGTCAAAACATAAGAAAACAAAATACATGTGAATATGAGCCAAAAATAAATGGAGTGAATAAAAGGAATAATGGTTCCATTTAAAAAATGTTTAAATATCTCTTGAAGAATGCATTCATTTGTAATTTCTGTTGAAATGATGTAGTCCACATGGCTACATACATTCTCAATACGCTTATCACCTCTTCCATTGATGAGAAGACTTCATATAAACTATTGTACAAAAAAGTGTCGAATCTCATCCATCTCAAAGTCTTTGGTTATGTGTGCTTTGTAAAAATATCTAATGCTTTTATAAAGAAACTAGTTGATAAAAGAAGAAGAAGCATGTTTCTTGAATATGATTCTAAGAGTAGTGAATGAAAATATTTTGATCCACTTGAAGAAGTGATATGTATCATAAATGGTAATATTTAATGAGAAAACCTTAGGGTTGGACTCATTCTGTAGTCATGAAGAAGACCAGAAGAAAGAAGAAGAGCAGTTTTATGAGCCACAACTTGGGTTGTAAAGGAGCCCCCATCATCCTAAATACTTACTAAATTTTAAAAAAGGTTTTAAAAAAATTAAAATCAAATATGATGTTTTCTACTCATCCCTAATTGAAAAGCCATTAAATGTAAAAGAAGCATTGAAGACCAAAGTATGGGAAGATTGTATGTAAAATAAATATGACTTCAAAATGAAGATTCAAACATGGTCCTTAGTGGAAATATCCAAAGGAAAGAAAATGATATAATTTAAGTTGATGTTTAAATAAAAGTATGATGACCAAGAAAACATCTATATAGACAAGGTAAGGTTGGTGGAAAGAAGCTTCAAACAAAAGAATCACATTGAATTTACAAAGACATTTACTTTGGTTACTAGGTTTGAAACCATCAATCTCATTATCTTCATTTTTACTCATCTCAAAGTACAAATGTATGAAATGAATATAAATTTAGCCTTCCTCAATGATGTTCTTAAATAGGAAATAGACATACTCTAATTAGAAGGGTTGAAAGTCCACAACCAAGAAGAAAAAGTATGCAAGATCCACAAAGCTCTTTATTGAATCAAGAAAGCACCAAGAAAATTTTAACATGACATCATTAAATGATATACAGAAAAGAAAATTCCTAAATGAAATTACTTTTAAAGAAATTAAAATTACATAATGATAAAATATGGTTAGCAAAATGGCATTGTTAGCTAATATCCATGAACAAAACGAAAAAATTATTCAAAGGTTATTAGTCCTTGAAGAGAAGATTGAAGAAAAGAAAGAGACTAGTGCTACTTTGAAGGATAATGAATAAATTTTATTGGAATTAGTAAAAATTTAAGCCAAGGTGGATGAAAATAAAAATAAATCTCATCTTAAAGAAATAGAAATAAATATGGGATTTGCAATCATAAAAGCTTTGAAAGGGCAAAAGAATACATTTTATATGTATCCCAAAGATAGAGGGTGAAACAAATGAACCTTTGTTTAAGAAAGCTAAAAACACTATAGATAATATGCATATAAATTCTCAAAAAATTAAGAGATTTTTAGGATTCCAAGTGAATAACATGAAAAGCCCTAACATACAATTGTTAAGTTTCATGATGTAGAAAATAAATTTTATGTTTGGAGACATCAAATTGACTTGAAGCAAACTGAGAATGGGAAAAGCATTTGGGTAAATGAGGATCTTATAGAAAAGGAACTTGTAGAAAGGGCTGAATAATGGAAAAATATTAAATTGGCTTGTGAACATGGTTTTGTAGCATATGTAAATGCTAGCAACATGGTAGTAATTATAAATAAGCAGTATTCCAAACATTATTAAAATTTTTTTAAGGTATGGATTTCTTAATTGATATGGAATTAAAAATAATTTTTTTGAATAATGTTAGCTTCTTTGATAGCTTTGATATTTTTGGTTTTTTTAAAACTTGGGAAGATGTTGATTTTATAGATTTTGTAGTTCCTAGATTTATTAAGTTTTTCTGTAAGGAATAAAAAATTGGAGAGAAGAGGTGGATCTTCTAGTGGCATTGTCGTATCAGTGAGAATATATCTTAAAATTTATATGGTTTTAGAAAAATTGATGATAATAAATAATATGTTTGGATAAAAATATTATATCTAAATAGTTGTGGTTTTCTTGCTATATCTTATTTTGGTCCTAGACATGGTACATTGTTTGATTCTATAGAGATGTTATGTAATTTTCCTTTTTAGTTCTTAGGAAGAGATATTATAGAATTCTAAGAAAAAGGCTCAGTATCTATTTATAGTGATTTTAATGCAAGGCTATGTTTACAACAAATAAAAATTATTTAGTGGTAACATAATGTTGGTAGTTTATACATTGTTGAAGATCATATTTGGACATAATATTCTAGGGATGGCACTATTAATAAGATGGATCAACAAATATTAGAATAGATACAAATTTTTAATCTTCTAATTTACAATGTGATGTGGACATAACACAGGCCAATGCAACATCTCTCCAATGATGGGATCTTTGTATGGAGTTTTGACATGTTTGGGAGTGTTTTCGGGCTATTTTGATATCTTTAAGGTGGTCTAGGGGCTATTGGGACTTGTTTGGAGGTGTCCAAAGGTTCCTAGTCTCAAAACAAGGATCTTTGTATTATGGCCTTGTAGAGAAGAAATCTGATCTATAAGTGAGATGTCCCACTTGTAAGTGAAACATCCTATCTGTCATGTATATGTCTATGTTAAGATGGCCCACATGATTTGAAGATGCCTACTCTAATACCTCTACACTTGAAAAGATGTCTCCTATTTCTTGTAGACATCTCCCATGGATTTTAATAGAGATTAAATTTAATGATAAATTAGAGGAAATATGAAGAGATAGGGGGGAAAAGATAAAAATAGAATTCTTGAGCCTTCGATTTGAAGAAGAGGGTCTAGAGAAAGAAAAAGAGAGTTTGAAGTAAGTCTAGAGAAGGAAAGAAAGAGTGTAGGGAGTTGAGAGAAGAGTAGAAGAAGAGATAGAGTCTTGGCAAGGTGCCTTGATGATCATCCTTGTGTGTGTGATTTCTTTGATTGAGTGTGTAATAGTTGGATTGAATCTCTTGTCTATCCTTGGGAATTTGTGCTTCCTTTTAGTTGTAATTTCTCCATTTGAGTAAGAATAAAGCTTTCAATTTCTTTTCTTATTAAAATTTTCTATTGTTATGACATTGAGAGAGTTTGGATTGTGGAATCCATGGGAGCTCCTCATCAAATTCGTATCAGAGCAACTTGGAATTGAAGATAATTGCATTCAAGTGGATAATTCTCATCTCAATTGCAAAGAATCACTCTAAATTCTTAAGCTTGGATTAATTCTCTCTTGCTACTTATTCTGCTCATCCTAGGATTTTAAAATTTACCTTTGATTCCTACGTTTTCCATATCTTTCAAGAATTGGAAGATAATTGTGGAATTGGACGTCCATTAGCTTGTAATAGCTAGGGTTTAAAGATATTATGATCATTTCCCTTAATATATAACAATTTATTATCTTACTCCTTGAGAAATCTTGAAAATTTCACATTTCCTTGTAGAATTGTTTGAAATTTTCATTTTAGATCAATTTTCATCATGCCTCCATAGAAGAAGATAGTTCAAGCTTTTCCAAGAGACATGGATGATATGAGAAATTCTCTAAAGATTATCATTGAGAAATTTGAAGAGCTTGTAGAGAACAAAGGATATGCTACTTCACCAGAGACATCCAAGCAAGTGCACAAGTCATGAAAGTCTTCACCAAGACCTTCTTCAAGACATTCCTCAATTCCATCTCTTGAATATGATATTCCTATTAGAGATGAATATTTTGGAGAAGGAGAAGCTCAAGATGATGTTTTAATTCATTCTCCTAGTGCTAAAAATAAGTCTCAAGGCTTTATTTTTCCTAGGAAAATGAAAAAGAAACTTCTTTATAAGCCTCAAAGAAAGCAAGGTGAAGGAATTACCAAGCGCAGATCCTAGGTACGCTACTGGGTTGCCAAGTAGTCACACTTAAATGCTCGTGATTAAGTCGTACTCATTCTGCATTTAACAACAAGAATAGTAAATGATGATAAATAAATATTAACTAAGAAAGTAATAAATATTAACTAAGAAAGAAATAAATAACAAAAAAAATTAACAATTAAACTAAGTGAATGATACAATGATGAAGTAATCTTGATCTTTATTGCCGATCATGTGCATGACCAAGTACGTCACACTCGAATAAAGGTTCCATACAATTACAAGCATCACACTGCGAGCATGCACTGGGAAAATAATCTAACTCCTACTGAAACAAATTGAAAGATTCTAACTACAAATGACAAAAGGATTCCTAAATGAGGTAGAGGGCTATCTTATTTATAGGCCGAGATAGGTGGCTACGTAAACGGGGCCCCGTCGATGCTAGAAGGCTACATCGATGGGGCCACATCAATGCGGTCGTGTATACGGGGCCCCATATACACAGCCTAGTTGGCGCATTGACTATATCTCACTTCATGATGCCCCCACAACTGAGTAAAAACTTTTCCTCGAGTCAAAGAAAGTGAGGAACAAGCTTAATCGAATACAAAGTGGATAGGTATGGGATTATTGACCGACTAGAAATTTATTCATGCCATAGTGGATATGACAAAATTGGGACATAGACAAAAAATAACAAAATTTGTGGAACTCATGGGGTTCCCAATAGTGGTGGCTCCTCCATGGGTGCCTTTCCTTTGTCCTGTGCATCATGCTTCTGAGATTGGTACCATTGAAGAAGCACCTAACATTTCTCCTCTTCTATTTGAGGATTATGAGTTATCCATGCTGATGGTCCAATGTTTGATGGAGTCAGCACTTTTCATGGACACGGTAGCTGCGAGAACACTTGATTGGCCTTAACATGCCATGTCGCAAATAGTCATCGTTCCTCTTCATAGGCTTGGACCTTGACCTCTGCCTCCCCAGGTCATTCGGTTGCACCTTGTGAAGGTCCTCCTCATTGTCTCCTTTTAGGGCCATCTATAATCACATAAAGATGAATTGTTAGTAAGGTTATTTGAAAAGAGTTCAATAATTTCATACCTTACTCATTACCTTTAATAACTGTTGAATTCTATACTTAGTGTGATTTTTAGAGTTAGAAATTGTTCATGGAAGTTGCCCTAAAAATTTAATGTCTGACCTGGTTTTGAGGAATGTTTGATAAAATGATGACAAAGGAAAGAATAGATTTGGAAATGAAATACTCAGAGGGTATAAAATGATGTGGTGGTGTGCAACAAGTACATATTACAAAAGTCACGCAAGTGGGTCCTCCCCAAAGTAGGTTCCAACCTATATGCCCTTGTGTAACCACACCTTAAGATGTCCATAGGAATTAGAAGGGTTAAATGTAATCTATACCAATGCAAAAAAACACACACATGTCGATACCACCGTGATGAGGTATGAATTCAATGCTACACAAGACATGAGTCACAAATACATGAACAACGAGATGGGATGAATCAGAGAAGGGATTGCAGAGATTGGGATGTGAGGTAACTGACTCAGGGCACAAT
>MNCI01000001.1:529160-567265 GCA_015680685.1 Gnetum montanum
AAGCGCAGATCCTAGGTACGCTACTGGGTTGCCAAGTAGTCACACTTAAATGCTCGTGATTAAGTCATACTCATTCCACATTTAACAATAGGAATAGTAAATGATGATAAATAAATATTAACTAATAAAGTAATAAATAATAAAAACAATTAACAATTAAATTAAACAATTAAACTAAGTGAATGCTGCAATGATGAAGTAATCTCGATCTTTATTGCCAATCATGTGCGTGTCCAAGTACGTCACACTCGAATAAAGGTTCCGTACAATTACAAGCATCACACTGCGGGCATGCACTAGGAAAATAATCTAACTCCTACGAAAACAAACTAAAAGAGTCTAGCTACAAATGACAAAAGGATTCCTAAATGACGTGGAGGGCCCTCTTATTTATAGGCCGAGATAGGTGGCTACGTAAACGGGGCCCCGTATACGTAGCCTAGTCAACGCATCGACTATATAGCACTTCATCACCACCTATATTGAAATTTTTTTTTGGGAACATGTTTGAATAGTTAAATGTCTCAAAATTCATTCATAAAAGATAGAGAAAAAAAAGATAAATGGAAAAGAAAGAATAAAATAAAATAAAAAGAAAACATAAATTTTAACTACTCTGTGCTACTATCTAAGAGGAAATTTACCTTGACTTATGTGGTTAGGAATGATTCTAGATTGACATTATGTAGAAATGATGTAGGGTTAATTTATTTTTATTTGTTCTTGCTTTTCCATGATGTCCTCTACTCTTTCTTTCTATATTTATTGGTGCATTTTTTCATATATGTGATTGATCTTCACCTTCATGTTGTCTCTCTTTACCAGTCTCCTTTAAATATCCATCTTTTTATCATATAATCCTATAAGATATTATTGCCTTGTCTCTTCTTATAAATCAAAAGATACATGTCATAAAATTTAATATTTTTGGATTGACATGTCCAACTTGATGGTAATGAATTAAAACTTTGAATCTAAGAAATCTTGAAGAAAAGAAATAATTATACTTATATTATGTTTCTTTTGGTTCATGAGAGAGGCTTGACATGGTGGGTTTGTATTCAAGCAAACTCTTGTCATTAGGGTTTTTTCCTTATCATAGCATATGATTTAGTGATACCTTACTAAGGATATGTTTTTTAGCAATATATCTTTTCCATTTAACCTTATTTTATAATTCTTCAACTAGTTTCCTAAGTAACATATTTTTTGTTAGAAACAATATGTTAAACCTTTTATGCTTCTCTTTCTAATGATCTTGTAACTTTAGAGGCTATTTAAATTTAGTAGTTTACTAATCTTGGCCTTGAGGGCCATGATTTCACTTGTTAAGGTCAAATAAGAGTTCTTCTTATGTTTGAACTCTAGCCAACCTTGGTGAGTTTTCTCTTAATTTTGAGATTTATTTATTACAATTTAACAAAATTTTATTTGAGATATTCATATATTTTTCATATGATGCTAATCTCTCTCTCATCACTTGAATCTCCATCATTTTCTTAAGTCAAAGTTGCAATAGCTATGCATGCAAGATGGAAGTTGGAAGTATCACCTTGTTCCACATCTACATCACTTGTGTCTTCCTCTTTATCACATTTTTTGTAAGGGATTTTTCTTCTTCTTTTATCTTGATCTCATATTAAAATCTCTTGTTACTTGAACATTTTGATAAAGGATGTCATCATCCATTGCATGATTAACATATGATTTTTATAATTTCAGTAGAGAAACTAGGCCTTCAAATCTCACTTTTGGGCTTGCCTCTTGGCTATTTATTTCTAGGACATTTTCTTTTTTCTTTGAGCTAGTGGATGATTATTTTGATAATTCTTCTAGTAAGAAGCACTATCTCAAGATCATCTCAATCATCATTACTATTATATAGGGAGGTCTCAACTTGTGTCTTCTTCACCTTCTCTTCTAGGGATTGGATTGAAGATAGTATAATAGAATCATCTTTTAGCACTTCTTCCTCTATCATCTCATGATCCATGAGAGTACTTTAAAGTTCTTCAAATTTTAAGGCATCAAAGCTTCTCATCTCTTTCGTAGTTACAATCTTCATCTTGTATTCAATGTTAAGAGTTTTAATAATTTTATAAACAACTTTGCTCTTGAAAGCTCTTTACCTATCCCTCTAATAGAACTTACAAGATCACATGCTTGATTAAAGTATTGAAGGACTCATAGACTTCCAAATGCTTCGACAAGCATCTAGACTATAATAGAAATTACAATGACAACATTGGTGACTCTGATAATCAACCAAGCACTATCACTCATTCTACACACACTGCACTATCACTGATTACCTCTCATTCTCTCTTGCCTCTAGCAAGGAGGGCACAACCTTATTTATAGGACTCTTGACTCATGAGACTTGGTGTGCAAGCCAAGCTATTTACAACTGGTGATAACTGGCTATGATTCTTATTCGTTTGACATTTTTTCCTCTTTTATCCTTTTGACATGTTGTGCTTATCCAATGGCCTTAAGGATGGCTTTGTGTACTGCAAAAATTTTCCCATGCACTTTTGCACAATCGTTGCAATCCTTTATTAATTTGAATAACTCCTCCAAGATTTCTGATGCCAATGTTGACAAGGATGCTTCATTCATTGGAGGCTTCTTGGGCATTACATTTTCATTCTCATACCATATAAGATTTTGGTATAGGTTAATGCACTAGAAGGAGGTACATAGCTTGTTTTCCCATTCATGGCTCTGCAGTAGCTCCTGAAAGAAATTCCTAGCTAATTGGTTGACGAAAAAAGCTCAGAAAATTAACAGAATATTATATAAAATCTCCATGATGGTGAGATGTTGTAGTAGATGTGGCTCCAAATGAGTCCATTAGAGATTGTTAACAACATAATTAATCCTTCCTACCATGTTTATGAAGAAGTCTAGGGTGGCATACTAATTTGAGATACTCATGGTAGAATCTTGTGGAAACAACGGATTCAATTGTTGACACCATTTTACTCAATCTTCCAAAGTTTGCACAGGCCACATTTTTGAATCATCTTTGTCTTAATTTGGATTTTGAGAATACCCTGGAGAGCTTTCATCTAACCTTTCTAGCTTGATAATCTTTTTTATACCATATTCAATTCTCTCATTAGAGCATTTGGAAGGTGGCTTACCACTCCTGGAATTTGTTGAATGGGAAACTGATACTAGGCTAATAGAAATTGCCACCATGCAAACNGGAGATTCTAGCATTCTTGCTTTAATTGCTGCACTTGTCTCATAGCCTTGAAATTCCAACTAAATGGTTCTTGATTCTTGCATTTTTGAATCTCTGTTGTTTTGTTTGAAAGTTTTGGTATGTGGAAAGATACATAATTTAGACATACTGGGAACTATAGACATTTTTCTTTGTCTACCAACTAGACTAGGAACATAGTGATTTTCTGTAGGACATGCAGTTGCATGTGAATCTTTCCTTCCTTTAAAGTGACTCCCAAAAATTCTATATCCATTCTACCCACTTGAAACTTCTTTGGATCTACTAACAAACCTATTCCATGATTTTGACATAAGTGACCAAAATTCTTCAAGTGTTGTGCATGTTCTTCAACTAAATTAGAATATACCACAAAATCGTCAATGTAATTTGTGACAAAATCAAAAACTTGTTCAAAAATTACATCCATCCATCTTTGAAACTGTGCTGGTGCATTCTTCAATCCAAAAGGCATAACCATCCATTCATATAAACCTTGAGGAGTGTTGAAAGCTATCTTGTGATATCCTTTTCTGCTATCTTGATTTGGTAATATCTGCTCTTACAATCAAATTTACTAAAAACTCTTTTTTCTGAAACCTTCTAAATAAGGGCTTCTTGATTTGGAAACAGCCATTTTACTTTGATTGTCACTATGTTGAGAGGGATGTAGTTAATTATCATTCTAGCTTTTCCCCTTTCTATCTCTACATGATTTCTTACTATAAAACTTGTTCAAGCATAGTTGGACTAAGATTCTCTAATCAATCCTTACTTCAAAATGTCTTCAACCTGAATCCAAAGTTCTTCCGCATCTACAAGATTCAACACTATTATCTTACATTGGACTGGAATGTCATGTATTGTGGGAACGTAGGCTTCTAGACTATCTTTATCCCAAAATTGGAGGGGATGTTCATAGGAACATTTTTTAAGTTCTTCTTCTACTAACAGGAGCATATGTGCTTCTCATTCTTTCATGTCGAACAAACTAGCCTTCATTAGCTTCTGGTGATTTTGATATTTTAGCCTTGCAATCTCCTCTAGTTGATGCTGTGTGATGATTGCAAAGATTGACAGATTGTTGAACCTGAATACACTTCTGATCTATTGATATTTGTTGCGGTGGAGCTCTAGTGTAATTCACTAACAAGTAGCTTCTACTTAGGCTCATCATTTGGATTAGAACAAATCAACAAATCTAATCCTACCATGCATGGTGATAATGAATCCATGAAATGTGCCCCAATCCCTACATCAAAACTGCTATACAAAATTTGCACAAAATTGGTCTTACTAATGTATTCATCTCCAAATTGTACTAGCACATCAAAAGCAAAATGAGTCAACTGTCTTACCCCATTCATTGTGTCCAGCTTCATTGGGTTAGGATGAACGACCCAATTTTCTAACACATCTTTGTGATAACATTGCTCCTGTGTATATGAATGCTTGGTACTTTCTCCATTTTCATTGTCCATCAATAGCTAACTTGATTGGAATGATAATAACACTGTGTAGAGACATCAAATGCTTGATCTGATGGTGTTGTTCAAGTGGGATTATAGATTTACCTTTGATTCTAGTGTGCTTGACTTCTGTTGATACAAGGAATCTTTTCTCATAAGGTGTGATCAAAATTTTTTGTGGAACTTTTTGTATGATTTGTAGTGATGGCTTTTCTTCCATTGATGAGCTCATGACTTCTGAAAATCCTCCTGGAAGGGTTTCTTTGCAATGAAACACTGATGATAGACTTGCTTCTTCATTTGGAAAATTGTTGATGGTGTGGTTGGACATTTTTTGTGTCAACTGATCTACATCTCCATCTAAGATGGAATACATTTCTTGTTCATTTAACCAGCTTCATGGTAAGATTCTGCATCTAGTCTTCTATTGTTTCATCCCATTTTGATAGTGAAGTTGTCATCATGAATCCACAAGATTCTATCCCTTCATTTTCCTTTTATTTAGTTTCTATCTTAGCTTAGACTTCTTCACTGTCATCATTCTCATCCATGCTTTCTGAATTTGAAAGAAACTGGATCTGATAAATTTACTCTGTTGGCTCCTCATCTTCAGGATTTTCCACTAATTCCCATTCTTCAAGATGTATTTCATAAAATTCCTTCACCTTTGGATTTGACTTTTTCTGAGGGCACTCATGAGCATAATGACCATATTGTTTGCAATGGTAATAACAAATTTTCTTTTTTCTTTTACTATGTGCTTTCTTCTTTTCACAAAAATCCTTGTTCCTCAACCTCTTATTCTAGGCCTGAATCCTCTGAACCATCTTTGCTTTGAAAATCTAGGATTTCTTTTGGGTCTTCTTGTCATCACCTGCCTTTCTGATACAGCTTTCTTGGTGGACTGCCAAACACATCAACTCCATCTAAATTTTCACATGCTTCAACTAACGGTAGTAAATTTATCAAATTAACATTGTAACAAGAAAACTGAAGTTCTTGTCTAGACATACGAACAATATCTGAGAAATAGGTGATTGACAAATCAATGTTCTTTTCTATTGCTTTGTATAGCACCATATGCCTTAACTTTGCTGGCAAACTTTGCAAATATAGATATGCAATCAAAAGATCTCTATGCAATGTTAATCTATATACTTCCTTTCCATATCCAGCACTAAATTATTCAAAATATTTCAAATTTGTCGATTTTCTCTAACAAATCTACTGTGAATTCAGTGACCAATGAAAGAAACACACCTTCTAATCCTTGCTACAGAATCTATTCTGGCTTATCCAATGTTGAACTTTCCCAACAATGTCTGATTTTCTTGGTAGCATGAGTGAACACACCAATGATCATTGTTCTTTCATCAAGTTTCAAAATGGTCATTATAGTTTTAAGCCAATCAATCCATAGGCGAATTTCATGTAGGACTTCTTTTGGTGGCAAATAGTTGATGTCGATAACTAGAATAGTGGTTGCTGGCCATTGTTGAAAAGCTAAAAATGCTGGTGGTTGCTGATATTGCTACCATAGTGGGACTGATCTTCTAGCCATCATTAGTTAGGTCTAACATCCATAATCATCATCTAATTCTAATTTCTTCGATGATTATTTGGGCTGTTTTGACTCTTCTTGTTGTCTAGAGTCTTTGACTTCCTTCCGAGATGCTTTTTCTTTTGCCTGAGCCTTCTTTCCTTCTTTTTCTTTTCCCAACCTTCAAAGCTTTTCAACTAACTCTTTCAATGGCTCGCACACCTAAGACTAAGGTTTTGGAGGTGGCTTAGTTTCCTTAGAGGGTAGTTTAATCTTCTTCTTCAACGTGTAAGCTTCTTGTAGCAACATTGTTATCTTTTGTTTTCGTTGCTCTTTACCATTTTCTTTGAGGGCTTGACGTTGTTGGGCTGCTTCCTCATAAGCCTTCATATGATCTTGAATTTCTTGGAGTTGAACTTGGTAGTTACCAACTAGTCTTTCAATGTTGTTCACATCTCCTTCTAATCTATTCCAATTGTGCTAAAGACAACTGGTCCAATTAACTAAATCATTTAACTATCGTACTTCATCCTTTTACTATGCTTGTGAATTAATTGAATGTTCTAGAAAAAAACTACAATCCACTATAGTTGTTGGTGGATCATCTTTAGATGCTATGGTATGATATGATTCCCTTGGGGGCCATTTTCCTCCCATGAATAATCTTCTTTTGCCAACCACTTGGTGTGGTGGTTGCATCATGAATAATGTTCCTCTTGTATCATAATTTAGAGACTCTAGTTTCTACCTAGATGATGATGTCTCACCTTCTTTGAACTTGGCTAGTGGCAATGTTGGAGGTATGGTATCCATAGTGATTGTAGCTTATCTTCCAAATTGTTGTAGTGGATACCTTGACCATTTTCCTTTTGGATTTTCATAAGTCTTGAACTCTTGATCCTTTAGTAACGACTGAATTCTTGGAAGTCCTTGTATGTATCCTAGCATAGAGATGCTTTTTCCACATGCTTTCAAATGCTTACTTCCTTGAGGAAATTGAACTCCCCATTTTAGCTTATGATTTATTAAGATCATGTTGGATAGTTGAAATGTTCCATGTGTAGCAATTGCAGCATAAACTAAACCCAACAATAACTGAACTCCATGTATCTCAATGCAAATTAACAAGGCAAATGTTATGAAATCATCATCTAATGCAAGCTAATAATATGGTTGAACAGTACATAAGGCAATAGCATTCAGCAAACCATGAAATTGAAAAATTTTAGTAGTATCCCAAGCTTCCTCTGGGCCAGACTCTAAACTTGATTCTATTACTTGACTATCAAGCAATGTAACCATGTATTTGGCACCTATGTCATAATTAAGCTTAGGACTAACAATGATATCAATTTGGCCCAAATGTACATAATTATAGCCTTCAGACTTCCACTATGACACTTCAGCTTCAGTAATGAAAGGCAAGAAGACTGGTCTAATCCCATGACCTTTAATATCTAACAAGGCTTCAGACTATTTAATAGAAGTTTACATTAGAGCAAAAAACACACTAGGAAACTTGTATATTGCATCTTTAGGAACATCAAGGAAATTTATGCTAGTATCTCCAAAGAAAAATGACTTCTTACTCAGCAAGGCTTCATGGAATGGTAGGATTGAGTTTTGCTCCTTGGACAATTCTTCATCTTCCTCCACATGCTCTTTGTTTTTTAGATTTATGCTACTTGATCGTAACATAAAAGCTTGATTTCTTCTATCTTGATTTCCTACTGGAGTGGTCTGGGGTCAAGCACCTATGCTTCATCTATATCTTGATTTCCCTACATGATCAATTTGAGCAATTCTCATCTAAACCTCCTATCTTCTTCTAGTTGAGTTTGAGTTTCTGTACCTTCATCATAGATGACCGTAGAATACTCATCATACATGTTCATGTAGCTTGCATCCACAGCTTCCAACATTCATAGATCTTCTTCTATGAATGGATTCTCACCATCTTCATTGTTTGGTTCTACCTCCCATTTTGGTGGATATACATACGAAGCACTGTACTTGTCATATGACTGAACACAAATAGGACTTGATGGACTAGATCTATTTGGGACTAACTCCTCTTCATCATATGTTGATGATAGCTCTACAATTTCAAACTCCACAACTGGTGCCTTTTTTAGATTTCTGGAACTTGGTTCAGCTACATCTATGCTTGGAATCTCTAAAATGATCTTTATTTTCCTTAATGGTGTTGGACTAATGAGTGCCATTTTTGCCAATTCTGGAGCAAAAGACTATGCTTCTCCCATCAACCAATAATATCAAGAAAATAGATCTTGGTGATGAACTTCATTTGGATCATTTCTTACCTTCCAATACACACTTTCTATAGTGTATCTATGATATTTTTTAAAGTAGCTAAATTTATAGCCTAAGACAACATTCCTACTAAAACTCTTGAGAGATCAATTCTAGAAAGATATGACAAATTGCTGATACTTGGGGACCTTATGATTGGCATTTCTAGTTTTGGATGAATTTTTACTTCATTTTCAGCCCATTATTCATTGGGCCATGGAACTATATTCTCATAAGTGTATGTAGGCCATTCTTCACTATAGAACTCAACTTCACAAATCTGTTGATTAGCAAATAGGCAACCATTCTCCATAGGATCCTGACTTTCTCCGCATCCATATCAATTTCTTCTATATTTACTGGATCAAGCAAAGGATAAGACAACATTTGACCTTTGATATTTACCTCAATGTCACCAGCATCTAACTCTTACAGATTACTCGGGATATTCTCTTGAATGTTTTCAATAGCACTTGCCTGAATTACAACATTTGCTTGGATATTCTCTTAGACATATTGACTGGACATTCTCCAGGGCTTTGATACGTTGTTGGGATTGGGGATCCTCCAACACGAATCACAATGCTTTCCATAAATTATCATGGAATTCTCTCAATATTTCAAAACCAATGGTGCATAATGAAAAAGATAATGAATATGTAAAAACAACACAACAAAGCTTCAGCCGGTTGCCTCACATAGCGCTTGTTACTCACTTCACTTAGCACACTTAATTTTTAAAGTGCATTCAACGGAGGAGTAAAATAATTCCTATGAACATCCCCTCTAGTTTTGGGATAAAGACAATCTAGAAGCCTATGTTCCCATAGTAGATGACATTCTAATCTAGAGTAAGACAATAGTGTTGAATCTTGTAGATGCAAAAGAACTTTAGATTTAGGTTGAAGACTTTTTAAAGTGAGGATTGATTAGAGAATCTTAATCCAACTATGATTGCATAAGTTTTATAATAAGAAATTGTGTAGAGATAAAAAGGGGAAAAGCTAGAATGGTAATTAACTACATCCCTCTCAACATAGTGACAGTCGAAGTAAAATGGCCATTTCCAAATTGAGAAGCCCTTGTTAAGAAGGTTTCCAAGAAAATAATTTTTAGTAAATTCAATTATAAGAGTGGATATCACCAAATCAAGATAGTAGAAAAGGATATTCACAAGATACCTTTCAGCACTCCTTAAGGTTTATATGAATGGATGGTTATGCCTTTCAGGTTCAAGAATGCACCAACATAGTTTTAGAGATGGATGGATGCAATTTTTGGATAGGTTTCTAATTTTGTCACAAATTACATCGATGATTTTCTGGTATATTTTAATTCAGTTGAAGAACATGCACAACACTTGAAGATTTTTGGTCACTTATGTCAAAAGTATGGAATAGGTTTGTCAGAAAATCCAAAGAATTTTCAAGTGGGTAGAATGAAGATAGAATTTTTGGGAGTCACTTTAAAGGAAGGAAAGATTCACATGCAACTGCATGCCCTGTAGAAAATCACTATGTTCCCAAACTAATTGGTAGACAAAGAACAATGTCTACAGTTCCTAGGATGTCTAAATTATGTGTCTCGCCACATACCAAAACTTTTAGAAAAAATAACAGAGATTCAAAAATGTAAGAATCAAGAACCATTCATTTGGAATTTCAAGGCTATGAGACAAGTGCAACAATTAAAGTAAGAATGCAAGAATCTCTCCCATTATCTCCAGTTTTTCATGGACCCTTCATCCTCAATACTAATGCTAGCTATGATTCATGGGTAGTAGTGCTTTTGAAAGTAGGAAAGTGATGAGAAGAAGAAGAGATTTGTGCTTATGCATATGGAGAATTCCACAAGAATGAGTTGAACTACTGGCTATCAGAAAAGGAAACTTTAGTAGCCATCAAAGGGATAGAAAAATTCCATGTTTATCGCATTGAAGGAACCTTCATTCTAAGGATGGATTCAAGAAATTTGGCTACTCTACTAAAAAGGAGAATTTCACCATTGCAAAATCTTTAAAGGCTTGCATGGTGGAAATTTCTATTAGCCTAGTATTAGTTTTCAATTGAACAGATTCCAAGAGTGGCAAACCTCCTTCCAGATGCTCTAACGAGAAAATTGATGTCATAAAATAAGATGCTCCAGCTAGAAAGGTCAGATGAAAGCTCTCTAGGATATTCTAAAAATTCAAATCAAGACAAAGATGATTGGAAAATGTGGCTTGTGCAAACATTGGAAGATTGAGTAAAATGGTGTCGACAAGTGAATCAGCTGTTTCCACAAGATTCCACCATGAGTATCTCAAAGCAATATGCCACCCTAGAATTCTTCATAAACATGGAAGGAAGGATCGATTGCATTGTCAGCAATCTCCAATGGAGTCGTTTGGAGCCACATCTACTACAACATCTCACAATCATGGAAGTTTTAGATAATAATATGTTAATTCATCAACCTTTGTTTGTTAACCAATTAGCTAGGAATTTCTTTCAAGAGCTACTATAGAGCCATGAATGGGAAAACAATCTGTGTACCTCATTATAGCGCATCAGCCTATACCAAAATCTTATTTGGTATGGGAATGAAAATGTAGTGCCTAAGAAGCCTCCAACAGATAAAGAATCCTCATCAACATTGGTATCAGAAATCTTGGAGAAGTTATCCAAATTGATAAAGGATTGCAACGATTGTGCAAAATCATGTAGAAAAATTTGTGTAGTACACAAAGCCATCCTTAAGGCCATTGGATAAGAACATGTGAAAAGGATAAAAGAGGATAAAACATTAGACAGATACACGTCATAGCCAGTTGTCACCAGTTGTAAGTAGCTTGGCTTGCACGCCAAGTCTCATAAGTTAGGAGTCCTATAAATAAGGTTGTGCCCTCCTTGTTAGAATCAAGAGAGAGTGAGAGGAAATCAGTGTGTAGTTCAGTGTCTGTAGAATGAGTGATAGTGCTTGGTTAATTTTTGAAGTCACCAGTGTTTTCATTGTAATTTTTGTTGTAGTATGGATGCTCGTCGAAGCATTTGGGTGTCTGTGAGTCCTCAAATCTACTTGTTGTCATAGCGATTGGCCAAAGGGTCTTGGTTTGTCTGGGTGTCTTAAATCTTGTGTTGTATAAGCTTAAATCTATGTTATGTGCAACTTAATATAATAAAGCTTTGTTAGAAGGAATTTCCTTTGCCTCAATTTTACTCCTCCATTGAATGCACTGTGAAAGTTGAGTGCACTAAGTGAAGTGAGTAATGAGCGCTATGCGAGGTAGCTGGCCAAAGCTTTGTTGTGTTGTTTTCACATATTCATTATCTTTTTCATTGTGATCCATAGGTTTTGAAATAGCAAGAGAATTCCATGAGAATTTGTGGAAAGTGTTGTGATTCATGTTGGAGGATTTGTGGGATCCTCAACCCCAACATGGTATCGGAGCCCAAGAGAATGTATAGTCAATATGTCATAGATAATTCCATGACAATTTGTGGAAAGCATTGTGATTCATTTTGGAGGATTTGGAGGATCCTCAACCCCAACATGGTATCTTTTAAATTAATTAAATGGATGTTGAAGACTTAATAGATAAATATTCTCATTTTATTCTTAGTCTCTCTCTTTTTTAATATTTCTAATTCTCACTCATTCATTTACAAGATATTCTCATTATTCACATTTAATTCCAACTAATTCAAAAATATTTAGCATGTTTCTCTAATTCTTAATCATTCTTAAAGATTCATAAATACTTTTAGATCTTTTATAGGTTGAAAGATAAAATTCAAGGTCATCCTTTACTTCCAATCATAAAAAAGTAGAAGTTAAATAAGGAAAAAACACTTGAATTATTCATGCTTGAATTAAATAATTTCTAGCTCTCACCTAGTTTTGAAGGTTAATATATGGATCAAAGATGAATATAAGAACTTCAAATTTAACTATAAATTCCTCCTAAGGATCATTTTACAACTTATCATCAATAAATTGTGACCTTTTTAAACTAGAAGCACACTCATGATTAATATTATTGCCCATTTTCACTAATCTTACGTTCAAAAACTTTAATTTTTTTAAAAATTAGCTTTGTCATTACTCATAGTGGAGCTGTAATCAAATTGAAATAAAAAATATGATTGAAAGTTTTTGTTAATTGATAACTAGTTTCTAGGATTTATGTTGTAACATCCTATGAAATGTACCTAAGTTAATCTTAGGTATGAATCATCTACTGATGCAATAATAGAAACTTACATGCATGTAATCAGATTGGTGAAGACAATAAACCATAACAATGAAACATATCAAAACTAGGTTAAGAATGAAAGATTAAAAATAATTAGCACATTCTCATAAACATGTCATTCTCCTATATTCATATATAATCCATCAAGTCCATTACATAGTAATTCTAAATCATCTAGGCATCAACTACTCAAAACAAGCTTCCAATAAAAGTAACATATGAACACATATATAATACAAAGTATTCATAATATTTTAATGGCTATCAGGTCCATTACCAAAAGCAAAATGATTCCTTTTATTAGTAAGTAGATACAAAAGTACATCTATGAGCATAGGTATGAAACCTTCATGTCCTTGCTTAATCTCATAACTCTCAAGTGCTCCTAGCTCCATCAACTCTATGAGATATAGTTATAATAAACCTTAGTGGAAAGCCTTTATGCCATAACCACAAAGTCATACTTAATAAAATAATAAAATTTACCATATATGCAGCATAGGAGCACATGAATTACCTCAGAAAACTTAAGATATTAGAAACCACTTGAATTCCATATTTAGAACATCTATATATTTTAACTCTATTTACAACATTGCATAAGAGTTTTATCAAAAATTCATATTCATGGATAAAATTCAAATCTATTAAATATCTAAAACATAAAATGAAATAAATAGAGACATAGGCATTCATCCAATATTAATTCTTCTATTAGTTCCTCCTTGACCCCCTCCAAAGTATCCCATAAAATCTGCATGAAACTCATGCAAAAATGGTTAGAACATCTTTATAATAGGGGAAAGCTACCTTGAAGCTCCTTGGAATAGGACTACAACATATTTCCTACATAAGCCTCCAATACCATAACTCAACCATGTTACAATTGAAAGAAATTAATCCATAATGATTTTGATAAAAATCATAATTCCTAAATAATAAATTTGATTTCCTAACCTTAGAGAATGTATAAAGATTCTTGCACCATAAATAATTATACATTTTCAAATGGTCATCATTTAGAGATTCAAGAAACACTGTATTAAGTTTGAATGTCATCTTGTTATCTGTTTTAGCCATTTGTCAAACTGAAGAAAGAGGATTTGATAATTGAAGAATATAGAACATGTCAAGTACCATGATTTTGTATTTATTTTGAAGTGTAATCATAGCATTACTAATCTACTCAATCTTCATATATGTTCTACCAAAAACTTTAATTCTTTCAAGATTGTTGATTGGTTTGTAAACAAGGAAACTTACCTTCTAAGAAATCATGTGGTTTGAACATTTAGTATAAATGGTTCATTATCTTGTTGTGATTTTTTTAACATGTGGAATATTGTATAATTTAAAGAATCCTTTAAACTTACTTATTTTTATCTTGGTAACTTGTTTATCTTCATTTTTTTCTTTTGTATCATTAATAAGTGTGAGGGATGGCTAACCAACTCTAAACTAGAATTTAGCTTTATAGTGTCCTTTCCTCTTCAAATTGTTACAAAATGGAATGAATGATGAAGGTTATTCATGATTTTTTATTTAATATTAATTGGTTTTTCCATCTCTAAGATTTTCTATTTCACTAAAATTTTCTTTTTTGGGTGAAGAAATCATTCTTGAATTATTGGGCATTTTGATTTTGAGATAAAATTGGCCTAATCTTCCTTTAAAAATTTATCTTCATCTTCATCTTCCTTTCCTAATATTTTTCCTTTTAACTCTTTGACCATATAAAGTAATTAACACAATCTCATTTAGATTCAACATTTAAAGATTCTCTAATACTCTTAACTAAGTAGCTGATTTTTCACTTATGTAAACATCAAGTTTTTTCTTTTAATTTTTCACGTAATAGTAACCATTTTTTAGTACTTATGATTATTGTATAAGATTTAAATCACCATTTTTACCTTGTTCTTAATAGTGTAC
The DNA here is from genome assembly GCA_015680685.1 of Gnetum montanum. Lineage (NCBI taxonomy): Eukaryota > Viridiplantae > Streptophyta > Gnetopsida > Gnetales > Gnetaceae > Gnetum > Gnetum montanum. The sequence continues at coordinate 543,878 of MNCI01000001.1, forward strand.
CCAAATTTGTACATATCTAAATTTCTTAGGATTATGATAAGCTCATAAAAACATATTTAAGGGATCACCTCATTGAATCCTAAATTTACCAATTTTACATCTAAATCTCATTTTTTAAGCTATCTATGAGTCAAATTTTCTTTATAGTCTTTTTGTAAAACATCTCAATAGTACATGGAAAAATTATTAATAATTGTAATGGATTCATTCATACTTTTGAGTGTTCTCATCTTGCCTTTTGTCTTTCTTCAACTACCTTGTTTTTTCTCAACATGTATTTAATATGTCTTAAGGATTAAATACATAGGATAACTTGAGGTCAACATATGTAAGGTGAGATGATCCCTCTTAGTGCTATTTTAAGGGTTAATTTGAGTTCATGAATCATAAAGTGAGGTTATCCCTCTTGGTGCAATGTAGGGTGAAAAGTTCAAATCTTCTTCTTTATTTTTATAAGTATCACCAAAGGATTTTGTAATGGAGTATGCCCAAGTAAACTATTATCATTATGCACTTTAAAGCAACCATATGAGATGACAAGTCCAAATTAGTAAATGTTTACATAAAATCAAAATAGGAATAAAACATAGTTAGTTAAAGGATGCTTGAGAATTTTTATCACCCTAAACCCAAGAAGCTAGATCCATGTAATAAATAAACATGCATATAAATGTAATGAGGAATTTAACCAAGAATCATAGGGTTATATGCCCTCCCTCCATAATCAATATAAATTTAAGAAAAATAAATAATAAATAAGACTAAATCTAGATTTAGACCTTTAGAAGTAAAATAAACTTATCACATCTACATTTATCAAGTTTGTCTTAGAATTGATAGCATTTAATGTCTTTGGGAAAAAAATACAAGATACTAAAGAGAAACCAAAAGAACTTCTTCCTAAACTCTAGAATAAGATGTTTAAGATAAAATAAATTTGAAATTAAACTGGCACAAGAATTGATTAGATCTACAAATTCTTTATGAATCCAAGAAATAGATGATTAATCCTTGTAAGATTTTCTTGCTAAGAATAAAGAGTTCATTATTAATTAGCTCTATTACTAAACATGTTAAGAAACATAATATGTAATTGTGAATTCATATAAACTTGTAAGAAAACAAGTAAAAATTAAATTTAGAGAATAAAAAATTTCTTAAAATTATGAGAAAGCTTATAAAAATTGTAGAAATATGGATGAATTTGAGTACTAGAAGTAACACAACACATTGTGGGAATCCATTCATTGGTAGTGTAAAATAGAAAACTAAAAGGAAAAGATATCTTAAACCTTAAAGAACTTTTGCACAATACATCTTCTATTACTTCAAAATTAAATGATGAGAATGCTTTTCGACTCTTTCATTAACTAGCTTAATTAAATGGATGAAACCCATATTATAAGAAAATATATAAGAATTTTGTCATATTAAGCATCATAACATTATGAAAAATCAATGGCTCCTATTTTATTTTGGGAAAAACTTTTGGACACTTATTTTAATAATATTTAACACTACCTTTAATAATATTTAGTCCATAACATTAGTCAAATTAAAACTTTATAACTTAGTATTACCTACCAAAATTGAAATAATAAGTTGGAAGCTTCTAAATTAAGAGTTTTTCCACTAGGCTAACAATTCACTATATAGAACTCAAGAAATAAAATATGACTTTCATCTACTGCATAGAACTTAACATGACCTTTAAAATAAAGGGTTAGGAATAGAACCTTCAAACATGAGACTTTAACATGAAAAATATGGACTAAGACTAAAATATGAAATAACATCATGATTTAAGATCTCTAAACATGGGATACATTTAACATTATAGCCAACAATACAATTGCCTCATTGATTAACAAACATTATAGAAGTAAGAGATTAAATGTTCAAGTCATACTTGAGGTACATTCATGTTTTTCTATGTAAAGCTAATTTAAACCATCTTCATTTGTCATTCTTATGTTTATGTTGTTCATCCTAAACATTTTTATAAAGTTTATATTTTTAAAACTCATTTGAATATATTTTTTAATTTTATTTTTTGGTACAGGAATTTAAGAGGTGAAGATATAAATGATCTTAATCTTAAGGAACTTCAATCATTAGAACATTCATTAGAACAAACTTTGAAGCAAGTAAGATCATATAAGGTGGGTATTTTAATTTCTTAAACATAAGATGAGTATAATAATTTTTTAAGTTTGGTAAAATCACAAAGCCTTTTTTTCCCTTAAAAAAAGCTATAAACATATCTTGAACATGATAAGCTTTGGCGTAGACTAGCTACATGTAAACTAAATTAATTAATAAAGAAAAATATTGCAAAAACATAGCCTATAAACATTCAATCACTATAGTGGTAGGATATTTGATAAAGATTTTTTTCTATTACCTAATCTTTATGAAAAATATTTTAAAGTTCTATGCATTAATGTTTAGCAAGGTATTCATCTAGAGTTGAATATCATTTAAAAACATATATTAACTTCTAAATCTACTACTAGAAAGATCTAGAACAAGATCATTTACTATAGTATTGAATTAAAAAATCATAATATTCCACTTTTATATGATTTGTGTAATAAGGTTATTTTATTTCAAGAGAAGGTATTCAGGAAATAGAAAAAATAAAAAAACAATGCTAACATAAAAATATATTTTAATTAGTTATAGAAGTTAAAAATTATCAATGAGACATAGTTTAGTTACTTAGAGTATGCATCTTGTGATTTGCAATTTGCAAGTTTAGGTCTAATGGGGTATACTACTATGTTTACCAAATAATTATGAAATTTTATGCTAGCTATATGTCCTAGGGGTATATATAGTAATCTAGTTTTGGTCCCAACATCTTCCTCCCTATCTCTTAAGCCCTTAATTAAAGTTGAAAACTAGAAGCAAGAGGTTACTAGTTTGAATCATAGTTAAAACATGGTTATATTATTTTATAAGTCTTTTAAAATATTATATTGACTATATTAATTAGGATGTACTTATAGTTAAATATTTCAAACTTTAAAATCCTTGATTTTCCCCATAAAATATGGAAGTTGCAATGAAGGATTATATAAGAAATAAGAGTATATCACTTCATCAATCCATAGTCAAAAAAGGATTTGAAGCCTTGGATTATTCATTGTAGAATATCTTATATTCTAAATAATTATTTAATGAATTAATGCAATTTTTTCTTTTTCAAGCTTATTGACTTTATTAAAGTTTTCTTTAACTAGGTCTCTTAACACCTTTACTACCATTTTCTTTAATAAAGTTCTATTGTAAAGATCAAGAAGTTAATACTAAATAATATTAGAAAAAATACATTATCCTCATCCCTGCTTTTTCTCCATAAAATAGGGTTATTACTCAAAGGATCAATGCTCACTTTACAATGTTTTTCAAAAAACATCAATACCTTACTTTTTACCATCATCATCCTAGCCTTGTACCAATAAAATGGTGTTGGGTACATGCATTATTTTTCATCATTTTTATTTTTGAAGAGCTATTTGAAATTTTTTAAATAATCTTAATCATTCTTTCTCATGTCTTTGTTTGTCTTTCATTTAGTGGATTTCTGAAATAATCATGTAGCAACCTTTCTTTTATAGGCTCATTGTTTGATCTTATTTGCACATGTATAAATCATATATGCTCAATCTTGTAACTTATCTAAATAGAAGTTACTCTAAGTCTTTCTCTAATTTTTACATTCTATATTTTATCTCTTCTATTAACATTCAACCTCCATTTAAGCATTCTCATTATTGTCATATTAATTTGTTATTCTTTTCACTTTTTTTACNATCTCTAGGCACTCTATCATAAGCTTTTTCCAAGTTAAAGAAGATCACATATATATTTTCTCTATATTTGCTTAATTTCTTCATTAACTATCATATCAAGAAAAAGTCTCTATAGTATATCTTCTTGCCACAAATCCAAATTGATTTTCTAATATTGTTGATTCAAGTTTGAGACATTGCTCTTTGAATCTCTCCCAAAGCTTCATAGTATGGCTCATTATCATAATCCCTCTATAGTTTTCAAAATTTTGCACATTTTCTTTATTTTATTTAAATACAGACAATAATTCTTTCTCTCAAATTGCTGGGAATTTCTTCATCCTTCAAAATTTTATTAAATAATTATACCAACCAAGAACTCATGTATCTTTCAATGCTTTCAAAGATTCTATAGGAATGTTATGAGATCTAGTAGCTTTTCCATATTTCATCTTTGATAAGGCTATCTTCACTTCAAAGAAGGAAAATTTATTAACCAAATTAAAATTTAGTTCTTCTTCTTGGATGTATTCTATTGAAAATTCTTCATTTACTAATTCTTCAGAATAATATTTATACCTATCCAAAGTTTCACTATCTTTTACCAAAATTCTTTCATCGATCACCTTGGTTCATTTGACATGATCAATGTTCTTATATTTTTTGTTTTTGATTTTTATTAATTTATAAATATATTTTCTCCCTTCTCTTATTTCTAATATCTTGTAGAAGTTATCTAAGGTCTTATGTTTGGCCTTGGCTACCATGACTATTACCTTCTCTCTCTCTCTCTTTTTCTTTTGCTATTTTCTACTTTAGCCTATTTTATTAGTTTAGGCTTTGCTCTCATTTACTAAAGTTTTTTTTCTTGTTTTGAATAGCATATCATATATCATCACCTCATTACCATATCTCCTTTTAGATGGATTTTTTTTCTTTTGGTTCACTTAGAATGATTTTTCCAATTTTATAAACACTTCTTTCCATTTGACCCTAAAATAAATTTGTAGAATAATCCTAATTTTAGGTGCCTTGTTAATTGTTCTCTAAATAAGGTAATATCTTCTTCCCTCAAATTCTACCATGTTTTTGTACATCTAGTCTATTTTATAATGCTACCTTTGAAGCTATACATAACTAAGTCCATCACTATTAGTTGATGCTAAGTTGTAAGACACTCTCTAGCTATGACATTGTAGTCTTTGCACATAGCCTAGTCTCTTTTATACAACAAGAAATAATCAATTTATATTTTATCTATACCATTCTTATATATAATTAAATTTTTATCATCTTATGGAAATAAGTATTTGTAATTGCAAGGTTATAAATACTCAAAAATTATAGTAGTGAATCTCCCATATCATTGTGCTTTCCAAATACATGTCCTCCATGAATCCTATCATATCGCACTTTCATAGATTCAACATGATAATTAAAATCCCCACCAATGAGTATGTTTTCTTGCTAGAGAATTTTCTGAAGTATCACATCCATAGAATCCCAAAAATCTTGCTTGATGAAGTTTTCTAGGTCTGTGAAGCATATAAGTTGATGATGTTGATGATCTTATTTTCAAGCACAAGTTCGATGCACATAATTGGATCATAATGGTAGTATACTTGTACCAGTTTATTTTGAAAAATTAATCTATAATGATGACCATTCCATTATAATAAAGTCTAGAACCTTCACCTAAATCTTGAGCATTCTTTCATTTCCATTTTATTTCTTACTGTTAAGAAATGCTGATTTTTCATCTTTCATGGCATTGATAATTTCAGAGGAATTTTTATTGAGATTGCCAATGCCCTATGTTGCCATCCAAAATTTCTATCACTAGACTTCTTTTTTACCCACATCCATCCTTGATATGAAATCCTTGTCTACTTTAAGCAACATCTAGATGACATGCAAAACATGCAAGTGATGTTGTGCATTATTTCTAGAGGATACCCTAGTAAGCTATTTCCCATTTTCAATAGCAACTAAGCCTTGTTATTGTTTTGTATTGCATTTGGGGAAGGGAATGCCCCACTACGATTACCAATCCTTCTTTCATATCCAAGCTTAGAAACTTACAATTACTCTAAATTATGAAATCTATGAAATTAATCATAGAACCCAAATAAAAGTTATGTAAATTACTATACTAAAGTACTTTGTATATGTAAGATATATCCTAAGTTAATAATAAACATAATATATTTAAATACTGTTAGAGTATGGTGAGATGACCTACATTCTGTTTATGGCTTTTTGCCATTACATTGTACCACAATTCTATTTCTATTTTCTACCATTACATTGTACCTAAATTCTATTTTTGGTTTTTTTCGTTACATTGTACTAGAATTCTATTTCTAGTTCCTACCATTACATTGTACCAAAAGTTGAAGGGTGAACTCCCCTTTATATAGTCCCTTTTGCTCTCCCCTTTTGTACACTCAAAATCTCTGATCTAATGAATTAACTCTCTGCTTCTACCCATGGTTTTCATCCCAATTTGGGGTTTCCATGTAAATTCTATGTATGTTACTATTTTGATTTCTATTTGCCTATTGTGTTTTTGTTATTTTATTGTTCTACAATTTGGTATTAGATCCAAGTTTGATTTTTGTTTTTTGGTGATGGAAACTGTGAAATAAAATAATCTAGTTTTAGATAATAACACTATATTTTTGCTATGGCAAGTCAAGATGTAGGTTGTGCTTACATAGATGGATTTGGATGATGCACTATTGCAGTTTGACAAGATGAACCTCATCTTGGACACCAAAGGAAAAACAACATATGGATTGAAAGGCTCTATCTCAAATTCATATTTATCTATTAAATCAAATACTATAGGATGTTTTGAAGGAGAAAACTTCTATTGAGTTATGGTTAAAATTGGAGTACTTGTGTATGACAAAAAACCTAACTAGAAAGTTGCAACTAAAACAATGATTGTATTCTCACCGTATGATAGAAGGTACATCTATTGAAGATCACTTAACTATTTTTAACAAAATTATCTCTGATATAAAGAATATGAAGGTTAAGTATGATGAAGAAAATTTAGGGTTGATCCTATTGTGTTCACTATCTTCTTCATATACAACTCTCAGAGATACCATATTGTATAGTCGTGATTATCTCATTCTAGATGAAGTTTATGATGCTTTTTTCTCTAAGAAGAAAATAAAATATCTTGTGATTGGATCAAAGACTTAGGTAGAGGGCCTTGTAGTTAGAGGAAGGACATAGAAAAGGAATTCTAGTGGTGCTTAGAAGGGTAGATTGAAATCTAAACATAGAGACAAAACCTATATAAGAAGAAGGGGCACATCAAATTTGAATGCTACAAGTTATAGAATAAGAATAAGGAAGCTAGTGCAAATAAGGGAAAACAACAAAAACATTCTAGTGAAGCTAGTGTTGCTGAAGATGCACACAATGATGGAAAATTCCTAGTTATTTCTAATGGTTTCTCTAAACCTTGTAAGGATTGTATTCTTGATTTAGCTTGTACATTTCATATGTCTCCTAATCAGGGCTAGTTCTCAACATGTGAAATAGTGTCTAAGGATGTTGTGATGATGGGAAATAATGCCTCTTGTAAGATAGATGGTTTTGTAACTATCAAAATTAAAATATTTGATGGAGTTTTCAGGACACTTATTGATGTGAGACATGTCCCAGATTTGAAGTATAATTTTATTTCTTTGAGTACCCTTGATTTAAATGGGTACAAGTACACTAGTGAAGGTGGAGTCTTGAAGGTTAGCAAAGGTACTCTTGTTGTGATGAAAGGGTAGAAAAGGTATGCCAAGCTATATGTCTTACAGGGTTCTATGATTATAGGTGATGTAGCTTTTGCTACTCCATTATCACATGGTGATGTTTCTAGACTATGGCATATGCGTCTTGGGCATATGAGTTAGAATGGAATGGCTGAATTAAGTAGAAGAGGACTTCTTGATGGACACAACATTAGTAAATTGGAGTTCTATGAGGACTACATTTTTGGAAAGTAGAAGAGATTTAATTTTAGCAAAGGCATTCACAACTCAAATGGGCACTTGATTATATACATTCTGATCTCTGGGGACCATCTAGGGTGCTTTCTAAAGGTGGTGCTAGCTATATGTTGACTATCATTGATGACTTCTCCAGAAAAGTTTTGGTATTATTCTTGAAGTAAAAGAGTGATGTGTTTTCTACATTCAAGTAGTGAAAGACTATGATTAAGAAGTATACAGGGAAATAGTTAAAGCATCTCTACACTAATACTAGCTTGGAGTTTTATTTTGATGAGTTCAATGCTTTTTGCAAGATAGAAGGAATTTTAAGGTGCATAATAGTTCCTAGTACTCCACAACAAAATAGTGTGGCAGACAAAATGAATAGGACTTTGATGGAGAAAGTACATTGTATGCTCTTCAACTTTGGTTTACCTAAGTCATTTTGGGCCAAATCTACTACTACAACTTGTTTTCTTATTAACCACTCTCCCTTAACTTCTATTGACAAGAAGACTCCAAAAGAGGTATGGTTTGGTACTTCTATTAATTATTCAAATTTGAAGATATTTGGATGTCCTACATATGATCATGTTGATAATGAAAGCTAGAACCTAGATATAGAAAATGTATCTTTCTTGGTTACAAGTTTGGTGTTAAAGAATATAAGCTATGATGTCTAGAAAGCAGTAAAGTCATAATCACTAAAAATGGTATTTTTGATGAAAATTCCATGCTTCATGACTTTCTTTCTAGAGATTCTTGTGATTTAGATCAGCATAAGTTAAACACATAGGTTGATTTTGAGTTTGGATTAGAATCTACACCAAATTCTACATCTATCCCTAGCTCAGAGATGTAGGGTGGTATTGTTTCATCTTTACCACCATCACCATCATAGTATTCTATTGCTAAAGATAGACCCTAAAGAGATATTAGAGCACCTCAAAGATATGCTAAAGTTGACCTAGTAGCTTATGCTCTGAATGTAGCTAAAGGTATTATTTCCTATGAAGAACCTTTCACTTATTCAAAGGCAATTAGTTGTGATAACTTTGGGAGTCGGATGATTGTCATGTAGGAGGAGATAGAATCACTCCATAAGGATGACACATGGAACTTGGTGAAATTACCTAAGGGTAAGAAAGTTTTTTATTGCAAATGGGTGTTCAAAAGGAAAGAAGACACACTAGGAGTTGAAGAAGCAAGGTGTAAGGTGAGGCTGGTTGTAAAAGGTTATAGTTAGGTTCTAGGTGTTGACTTCACATATGTGTTCCCTCCAATTGTAAAGCATAGTTCAATTTGAGTTTTTCTTGGTATTGTGGCCATGCATGATTTTGAGCTTGAACAATTGGATGTGAAGATAGCTTTTCTACATGGATAACTTGAGGAGAATATCTACATGCAATAACTAGATGTTTTTATAGTTTCAAGGAAAAAAGATCATGTGTGCTTACTGAAAAAGTCTCTTTACAACCTGAAACAGTCACCCAGACAATGGTATTAGAGGTTTGACTCATTTATGATCACTCATGATTTCAAAAGAAATAGTTATGATAGTTGTGTTTATTTCAAGAAGATTAATGATGGGTCATTTGTATACCTACTCTTATATGTTGATGGCATGTTGATAGCAGCCAAGGATAAAGAGGAGAAAAGAAAGGTTAAGGCCTAGCTTAGTAATGAATTTGAGATGAAAGACTTGGGGGTAGCAAAGAAGATACTTGGCATGGAGATTCTGAGATATAGGAATGTAGGTAAATTGTACCTAAATCAAAAAGGGTACATTAAGAAATTTTTTTACAAATTCAAGATGCAAAATGCCAAACCTATTATTACTCCATTAGCTGCACATTTCATACTTTCATTTGCTTTATCTCCACAATCAGATGATGAGGTTGATTATATGTCATGAATTCCATACTCTAGTGTAGTGGGTTTCCTAATGTATGCTATGGTTTGTACTTGTCCAGATTTATCACATGCAGTTAGTAGATACATGGCTAATCTAGATAAAGAGCATTGGAAAGAAGTACAATGGATTTTTAGATACTTAGGGGGATCTACTGATGTTTGTTTGCATTTGGGAGGACTAGAGATTGGATCATTGGCTATGTTCATTTTGATTTTTCTGAAGATCTTATAAGGGAAGATCACTTACAAGGTATGTTTTCACCATTGGTGGTTGTGCTATTAGTTGGAAAGCTACCTTATAGACTATAGTTGCATTCTCTAGAATTGAGAATGAGTATATGGCTATTACTGAGGCTTTTAGAGAAGATATTTGATTGAAGGAATTATTTGGTAAACTCAGTAAAGATTTGTAGATTACCACAATTTATTGTGATAGTCAAAGTGTTATTTTCCTCAAAAAAGATTAGATGTTTCATGAAAGGACAAAGCACATTGATGTGCGGTATCATTTTGTGTGTGATATCATTGCTCTTGGTAATATTGTTGTCAGAAAAGTTAGTACATGATGACCCTTATGATATGATGACCAAGTCACTTCTTATTGCCAAGCTTAAGCATTGCTTGGACTTGGTTGGTGTTTCTTGTTCAATTGTTTTTTTTTTTTTTGGGTTTTTGTGGAAGAGGTGGAGACCTTTTGTTGAAGGTTAGAGATTTGTTCTTTTTAAGAAAATTTGCATCAAGGTGGAGGTTGTTAGAGTTTGGTGAGGTGACCCAAATTCTATTTTTGGTTTTTTGTCGTTACATTGTACCAAAAGTTGAAGGATCGAACTCCCCTTTTGTACACTCAAAATCTCTAATGTAATGAATTAACTCTCTGCTTCTACTCGTGGCTTTCATCTTAATTTGGGGTTTCCACATAAATTTTGTGTGTTTTCACAAAATTTAACTCTCTGCTTAACTTAACTCTCTGCTTCTACTCGTGGTTTTCATCTTGAGACACAAGAGTGTTCCCATAGATTAATCACCATTCCTTATGGAAAAGAAAAGAGAAGCAAGAAGTGAGAAAGGACCTTAGTTAGAGGGGACCTTTAGGCATGGCTAACATGTCTTTTGAGTCCCATAACTAGTGCTTGTAGCTCATTATTCTATCTAAGGGGTGTGGTTTCAATTTCCATCATTATTTTTATTTTTATTTTATTTTAAGTTTTAGATAGGAACCACACCATGTAAAGACTTATTCAACTTCCTGTCATTGGTCAACATGGAATGGTAAGAAATCCATGAAAACACCATGCATCCAAGTAAGTAGAAGGGTACAAAGAGTATTGAGTACCCTTGAAGTCATACCTTGTTTAAGCCCTTGAATCCTTTCCAAGTCTAGAAACTACCAAGATCACAAGTTCATTAAAGGTTTGTTAAGGAATGGAACCTCATATTCTAGAACTAGAAATACCATAAAGTTTGTGGATGGGTGGATGACATGGACTCACTACCTATTTCATGAAAAATAAACCATGTAGTGGTTATCAATAACAAAATTCAAGGCTAGAATCTAGACACTAACAATCAAATAACCAAATAGCACATTCCCACATTAAGTAAACTGTATTGTACCTTGTTGGCAATAAGGCATGTTATTATTAGAACACAATAAGAAATCACACCAAAATAAAGAAAAATATATAAGAAATTGTAAAATATTTAAGAAAATAAAACACATTAACAATGTTGTAAAATAAAAAAAATTGTAAAATAGAAAATAGTAGAAAAGCAAAAAGGATGTATAAACAACAAAGTGTAAAATAAGAAAAATAGAAAAAACTAAGGAGTTATTTATATGATTAGAATGGATGGCCATCTCCCCCATGACTAAGTTGTAAGGAGGAGATCCAAAAAATTGAGCATGGTTGTTCATCTGAGGAGGTGTTGCAACCACTGGCTTCCTTATACTCATGGAAAGGTCAAATTTGTTGCATGTTGACTAGTTGTTTCTTGTCTAGGCTCTTATGTTTGTAGATCAACATGGCCCCAAAAGGAAAGGTTTTGGAAATAATATAAGGACCTTTCCATAGTGTTTGAAACTTGGTTCATTGTGGGACATGTGTGGGGTTCTAGTAGAGCACATTATGTCTTGATTGAAATTTGACTTTCCTAATTCTAAAGTCATGGCACTTTTTTTGTTAAATGCCTTATGCAACTTGTTAGATGATAGGTACACCAATTGGTTTTTATCTAGCAAGTCAAGTTCATAGTCTGTTGAAAGTGTATGAAGCTCAGATTGAATAGGAAGAGTTGGCAAATTTTTCATACATCAAGTCAAAGGGAGTGTAGTCTATAGGGAGCTTCGAGATGGAGTGGTAGGCCTAAAGTGCATCATTGAGTTTCATGCTTTGGTCTCTCCTATATTTGCTAACTATTCTCATTAATATCTTAGTGATTTTACTATTTGTAACCTCAACCTAACTATTGGCCTAGGGATGATAAGGTGTTGTTACTTTTTGCTTAACCCCTAAGCGTTGCATGAGCTTCCAGAAGGTAGTACTTGTAAAGTGGGTTACATTATCAAAAATTAATGGACGTGGCATACCAAACCTATTTACAACATTCTATTGTACAAACCAAGAAGTAGTAGAATATTTATAGTCAATGACAGCTGTTGCTTCCATTCATTTTGTATAATAGTTAACAATGACTATGATGTACATCTTTCCGTTTGATATGGATGTGTTGGGACCCATGAAGCTAATGCCCCAAATGTTGAAGGGTTCCAGTGGTTGGATCCACTACTAAGGATCCTCCATATGAGTGGTCATTCCACCATCATGTTAGCAATGTTCACAAGAGCTGATAAATTGGTGATCATCCCTAAAAAGTATTGGCTAGTAATATCCTAGCATTAGGATATTAATGGTTGTGCATCTCCTTGCATAGTGAACCTCACTAGGACCCTCATGAGCATCTTGGAGGACATGTAGTTGATCAACATTAGGGACACACCAATGAACTAGGCCATTAGTGCACACCTTGTAGAGGTGCTTCTTGATCTCCATGAAGCTTTTCACCTTGTGAAGAAACTGTTGTTTCTTCTTGCAATATAGTTCTTGTGGCATCTCTTGAGTGAGAAAATAGGTGAGAATTCCATCATACCATTTAGGCTTAGTGGGAAATTGTTCAATTATAGCCCCAAAAAAAAAGATTTCATCAAAAAATTGATTAGAAAGTGGGCTTTCCTCCTCTTTGTTATTCCATCTCAACCAAGACAAATGGTCAATGATCACATTCTCAGTTTCCTTTTGATCTACCATTGTAAGATCGAATTCTTGCAAGATCACTAGTCATTGTATGACATTGGTGCTCACTGTTGGCTTATTCATTAGGAAGAAAATTACACTATGGTCTATATGCATAAACAATTTGTATCCAAGCACATAGTTCCTGAATTTCTCCAAGGCAAACACCAATGCCATCAATTCTTTTTCTATGATGGTGTAGTTTAGTTGTTCACCCACAATGCTTTGGCTTGAGTAGTGGATGTAATAAGAATGTTTATGATCATCCAATTGTGTAAGCATGGTTCCTAAGACATAATTTGATGCATCTATCATGATGTGAAACGATCTAAACTAGTTTGGTGCTCATAGAATTGGAGTTTCTATGAGTTTCTTCTTCAACTATTGAAATGCATTTTCACATTCCTTTGTCCAAACAAATGAAGCATATTTCTTTATTATCATGACCAAAACTTTTGTGATCTTAGAGAAATTATCTATGAAAATTCAATAGTAACAAGTGTGTCCATGAAATGACCAGACATCTTTTATAGTTTTTGGTTGATGAGTAATCCTTTGGATGATCCTAATCTTTTTAGGGTCTACCTTAATCCTTGCTTGAGAAATTATTGTTACCTAGTACAATGCCCTCCTAGACCATTAGATTGCCCTTCTACCAATTGAACCCAAGGATTTTCTCCACACATATTTTAAAATTTGGCATCATAGGTGGAGAAGTCATCCATAAGGAATTCCACCCTACAACCAACATGTTACTGAAAAATGCTCAAGATCAATCATTGGACTGTTGTAGGGGCATTGCACAGGGTAAAAGGCATATTTTGATATGCAAAAGTCCCTTAGGGACTTGTGAATGTTATTTTTGGCTAATCCTCTAGTATGATATAGATTTGGTTATAGCCACTATAACCATCTAGGAAGCTATAATAGCATTGCCTAGAAATAGTGTTCAACTCTTGATTCGCAAATGGCAATGGAAAGTGATCTTTGAATATTGCCATATTCAATAGCCAAAAATCAATATACACCCATCACTTGCCACCTTTCTTTGGCATAATCATGAGTGGGCTAACCCACTCACTATTTGTAATGGGATAGATAAACCTTACCTTGAGGAGTTGTTTGATTTCCTCTTTGATGATCTACTTCAATTTGGGATTCAACCATCACTATAGATGTCTCTTTGGCTTCATGGATGGATCAGTGTAGATGAAATGCTAGCATATCCTAGGATCAACCCCTATGAGTTTAGGATATGACCAAGAAAAATTTTTTGACCAGTTTTTGACCACCTCCAACAACATCTTTTTCTTTTCAGGAGTAAGATTAGCATTCATGATTACTAACTTGTCATTTTTTAAAAATGCATACTTCATGCTGGTAGGTAGAGTTTTCAACTTTAAGGGATCTTGTTTAAAATTTTTAGGGATTTCCAACTCTCCCAAATAGGTATCATCATTCACATCATCAAAGGATTGGTGATGAAATTTCTTCAATTCATCCATGCCTTCCATGTAGGCACATGTTAGGCTCTCACTAGGTTCCATGCAAAGTGTTTAGCTACTCTCAAGGTTAGCTGTTAGCCACTGAATTACCTCTTGGTTTGCAACTACTATGCATAGGCACCTTTGAATTTTACATATATCAGCACACTAACTACATGCTTTGATAGATACACTATTAACAATCCATAGTTTCTACACATAGTTGCACCCTATATCACTATCTACGATGCATGGAACTTTGTTTCTCAATATTTATGAATGCATTTTATTTAGAGATTTTGAGGGAAATATATCAAATCCCCAATTGTGTGTCAACAATGCTAAGAAAATCCCTTTCCATGACGATTGGAAAGTCACCCTTACAATTGTTCACTTGGATCATCAAGAAATCAGTGGGGTAAGAACACCCACAAATAGTGGTCACAATGTCCTCCACTAGTCCCAAGGGAATAGTGATGGACTAATTAACCAACTTAAGATGAATGTTGCTCTTCTTGAGTGGAGGTAGGTTCTAGGCTTTATACATCTCATGGGAAATCAAATTAACACTAGAACCTGAATCTAGAAGAGCCTTGCAAGGCTCATTCCTAGTGATTTGAAGGTAAATAAGAGGACTTCTAAGATTAAATAGTTTCCTAGGAAGGTGACCAACCTTTATCCAATTGGTTACCACATGAGTTAACATGATGATATGCACTTTGAGAGGTGTTTGATTTGAAGGGGACTTGAACGAATTAGATATAGAGGGAGATAGAGAAGCAAGGTTACCAACTATAAGTGTATGTGAGGGTTTAGTTGGGTTTTTGGTTTAAAAGAAAGGTATTTTTCATGATCTAATTTTCATACCACTTAGTTGAGGATTTGGCTGTAAGTTAAAAATCCTTATTACATTGTATTGTTATGGCTGAGGTAGAATTTCTCCCTACATTGAAAAAGTATGTGGTAACTAGGTCATGGGTGAAGGGACATATGTAGAAGGATGAGGAGGGTAATATGGATGTGGGGACTTCCCCTTGGGAGATGGAAAATGAGTTTGGTAATACTTAGAAGGGTAGTACTAATGTTGGAAGATGGCATGACTAAAAGATTCACATGGAGAAATGGGTTGCTGAATATAGTACCAATATGGATTTGGTTGCTAGTAAGGGTACTGCTACCTTGGTGGTGGCATCCTCCTTAACTGTGGTTGTTGCCATCGTTAGTACTACTCATATGATTATGGTGGAGTTCCACTTGGATAATAAGCTTGTTGTTTATGGTGAAACTACCTTAGATTTCCTTAAAGATAAGGCATTCTTCTAGGTGCTTGCCTTCTTGTGAGTCTAGCATTCAATGTGTATACCCCAGACTCTTACAAGTGTGACATGATAGGGCAACATCCTTTAGGATGTTTGTATTGGCAGATATCACACCCATCATCATTATCTGATTCTATATCCATAACTTTTTCTACTGCAACAACATTTCCCTTACCCCTTTTGTAAGCACATTCAACTTTTCTCCACCTCCTAAATGATCACTACTCTGCTCTCTTGATTCTTTTGCAATTTTTAGAGCAATTTTAAAATTTTCATCCAAAGAGTCTCATAATTTATCAACCTTGGCCAATATATCAGAAATAAACTTTTGGATTGGCAAGGTTTTTTACTACACCACCTTATCAAGTGGTGACTCCTCCTCTTTGTTGCAAAATTGGACCTCCCTTTTTCTAGTGGAAGGATCCCTATTATATTTCTTAGCACTTTCCTATTTTCTTAGCTCTCCTTTTTTTCCTACCTACTTAATTAGCCTTTGGATTTGATGAGCTCTAAGTTCTGATAGTCTTCCTTTAGCATAGACCCCAAGAGTTCTTCTCATTTTTTATTTTAGTCCATCTATGATGTGGTGAAGATGTTTCCACTAAGAATAACCATGGCTAAGGCATCAATGTGTGAGAGAATAGTATCTGCCTATGGCAACATCCAAGGATTCATGTGTTCTTTACTTCCATCCATGGATTTACCATCTCAAATTAGACACTTGAGAGTACATCTAATATTTATCATTGAACAACTCTAGTATTTTGCTCCACCTATAGATGGATTCTAGCTCTAAGGACCAATACCAACTTTTTGCTTCCTTGATGAGTGCTTTGGGAAATAGCTTTAATTTTTGCCAATAATTATTAGTATTATATAAGGCATAGTTATCATGAAAGGCTTGAATATGTGTCTGCAAATTAGAGTTATATCCCCCCTTAAATCTGGGGATATTATTCATGTGAAGTCACTTGATCTGACTATCTTTCACATGGCTAGTTGGAATTTTTACCACTTCTACAATGTTGAGCATGCTTTGAGTGGCAAGCAAAGGCTCATCATCATCATTATTTCAATGATGCCTATGATGTCCTTTTCTACCCCTTTGTTCATGGTGGTCTTTGCAATTATCATTATCCTATTATTCACCTTCATCATGGTTGTTCATTCTATGGCATTTATCATAACTAGAAGAGGAAGAAGAAGATGCAAATGAAGAGGGTGAAGCAGGAGGAGGACTATCACCATCATGGTGTTTGCCACCTTCTCTACACTTGTCATGGCCATGTTTGTTAGCTTTCCTATCTTGATACTTGCTCGAGCCACTACTTTGACTCCCACTTTTACCTAAACCCAAATTGTTGATAATGAATTCCAAATTCAAGTTCAAGCCCTCATCACCAATATCAAGGGGTGAAGAATCTTCATGTTGAGAAACCTAAGAGGGAGGATCCTCATTGTTGTTTTGGTTCAGCAAGAACAAGATGTTGGTAAACCATTTCCCCTTAAAAGCCTCATGGTACTTATCTTGGCATCAATCTCTCTTGCGTTGTGTTTCAATGGGTTGGTAATCATGATCATGCATAATGTACTCTTCTTGAAGATCCTAGATGTCCAACCTCCTAAAATTTTGGAGCACAAATCAATTGGGAGGCATTACAATGTTACCCTCCATATCTCACCACTGTCGATGTTCATCTTGATGTAGGATAAAGGTGAAGTCAGGCACATACTCATCTCGATGAGTATATACCATCCTATATTTTTGAGGAACTAGTGGTTTAGTATCATTGTACTTGTGAGAGAAGACATTTTGCAATTAGAATAAGATATCAATGTGCTTAAATTATTATATTTATTTTTAGAATGATTTCTACCTTAAGATTTGTCCAATGATGTTAATGATTTTCACTATGCCTAGATAGCACATGTTTCAAACAAAAAGAGTCCCCAACAATGGTGCCAATGATGAGCACCAAATACTCCTATTCTCAACCATATGAATCACTAAGTGTTCATGCATGATCTAGTCGAATTCTATGAACCCTTTGTTTTATAATGCACTAGCCTCTCGAAAGTAAACTTGCCCTAACAACCATTCATTCCTAGTTACACGTGTGACATGCAAAGGTATGGTTTAATGTAATCAAGGCATATGATTTTTATTATTTTTATATTTTATATTTTGAGTGCTTAAAATAAAGGAGGAAAAGAATGAAGTAATTTAATCTAACTAACCAATGTCTAGCTAATCCTAACATAAGTATTCGGTCCCACTTTCCATACACATCTTGAACACATATAATGCTATTGGGTTATCAAATGTTAAGCATTACTGGGATTACCTAGCGTCATGTGCATGCTTGAAGTGGTCGTATTTATGTGCTTAATTAATTGCTATTTAATTTAGCTTAATTACTTAAGGCATTAAAGAAAATTGTATAAAACATTAAATGCATGAAAAAAGTATTTAATCTAGGCAAAGTACTACAAGCTTTATTAGAAAGCTCATCTTTATTGTCGCATACACTACTGTGCTTAGGTACAATAGTGCTTGAATAAAGATCTATCCTTCCATGACTCTGATTGTGGGCACTTGGGAAATATTCTAACTTTGGGGAAGAGAAACTGTAAGAGTTCTACTACACTATGACCAAGACTACCAAACTATGTGCTCAAGTGTTATATTTATAGGCTGAAAAACATCTTCGATATTGGATATCCAACATTGCTTCTTGGTCTCCAATATTGGGTATTTGATATCAAGGCTCTAATATTGGATTTCCAATAGTAGAGCTAGACAAAATACACTTCATTGATCTGTTAATGATGTATACTATAGGTCTTACAACTTTATTCCATAAGTATTTTGGTGTATTCTTTTTTGCATCATTAACCATATAATTTCTAATATGGTTCTATTTTTTTACTCTACTACACCATTTTTTTCTAGTGTCTTAGATAATGAAAATTATCTTTTAATACTTACCTTTATAGATAGGTCATAAAAATTATTTAAGATGAATTCACCTCCATTGTTATCACTTATTTCTTTCATATTAAGTTATGTTTCACTTTTAATAAAATTTTTAAATTTCTTAATGTTTAAATACATTAGACTTTTTATTTATATAAGTTAGCCAAGACATTCTAGTATAATCATGAATAATAAGTAAGCAGTATTTTTTGTCATTAATGCTAGCTATATCAAAGGATCCACAAACATTCATATGAAACAATTGAAGCTTATCATTAAAATGAAAATTTAATACTTGAAAAGTATATTTGGTTTTTTTTTTCTACTTTAATAGATGGAACATACCTCTTCTAAATGGCTTACCTAATCAATGTCTCTTATGCTTTGAGGCTTGATAAGAGTGTATCTATTGCCTAGGCTCAAGTATTATAGTCTTTTGTGCCATAACCTACTATTACTTACCTCAAAGAAGAGTGTTAGAGATTGAGGCTACTCATTTATAGAAGACACATTATTCCCTACTCTTGTAACATAATGTTTAAAATCTCTCTCTTTATTTTCTAATATGTGTTTCTTATTAATGAAAGAAATATTATAGCCTCCTTTTAAGAACTAATCTAAGCTTAATAAGTTATAATGAAAATCATTAACAAAATATATTATATGAATTTTAGGAAAATTACCATGGATTTTAACAAAGCTATTTCCTCTTACCTCTACCATATCTCATTGAAGCTTAGATTACCATTATCAAAAACTTTGAATGTGATGAGTTTTGACTCATCGTCCATTATGTGCTAGGAATAGTCACTATCTACAAATCATATCTCTAGACCATGCTAGCTTTTTAAGTTAACTAAATAAGGAGATCTTTTCTATTGATCAGTCTCCAAATATCTTGCCCCACAACACTCATGTTCTAAAAATCATCTAGATGATTTCATAATCATCTAGATTCTTTCTTAGAGGTCGATGTTCCATGACCTTCATGTTTTGTTTTTAAAAGTTTGTATTTGAACTAGCAATATTTTCATTATGATAGCCTTAATATTAATCACATTTTTTTTCTCCTTATATAAGCACATTTTCATATATATAGTTTAGAAAGCATCTGTATGGAAAGTTTACTATTAATGTTGCGAGGCTTTCTAGATGAGCTTTTTGGTTCTAAATCATGTATGATTTGATATAGAGCATTATAATGTTGTAACACTTCACTAAAAATATTATGGCTCATAGCTATCACTATTAAAACTAAAAATGATCTTTTGTTTTTATTTGGCTTCATTCATTAAGATAAGTTTTTCAAAACTTTTTGATTTTAAAGACAAGTTTTGCAAGCTAAGTCAACATGAATTTTTTGAGTAAAAGGGTTTTATGATTTCATTCTAAATGCTGAAGAGGAAGGTCTTTGAAATTAGCTTTTTTGATTCTAAGATTTTGTTCTAGAGATGACTTTGAAAAAAAAGCTTGTCTTGTCTATTTTTCATACTAAAAAATCCAAAAAGGATAGCTATTCCTTAGGGAGGAAAAAAACTATAATAAAATAACTAAATGGATTTAGTGCTACTAAGCTAGTAAAACCCTTTATTTAGATGAGCTTTTTGGTTTTATATGGCTCTTCTCAATGCTAAGAAAACTACACTAAAGAAATAGTAAAAGCCAAAAACATGCTTGAAGTTGCAACCTTTCCAAAGATCTTTTCTAGAAATGAAAGTGTTCCTCTTGAGTTTTGATCTACCAAGATAAACTCTCATGTAGTCTTTGAATTAGCTCAACCTTGCAACTAGCTTCTTTGCCAGTGTCATTGAAGAATAAAAACTTAAAAACACCCAATAACAAGAACCATGAAGGACATTTTTGGAAAAAAATTGAGCCATGTCTTGTGAGAAAACTTAAACTTACCATTTGCTATAAAGAGCTTTTGTATAATAGATTAGAGAAAGAGCTTTGCTATGATTTGGATTTTCTACAATAGAGCTCAACTACAAAGTCTAGACTCGAAATACCTAACACTTAGTACCACACCTAATCACAAATACTTGGATGCATTCTAGAAGCTACCAAACTATAATTTCGTAAGAAAATAGTCTTTCCTTAACATAGATCAAGCTATAGAATATACGTACATATCCTTTTAATTGACACTAAAACTTAAGTTTTATTAAATATGAAGAATCAAAAGCAAATCATACATGATTTTTGTTACAACATTATAATGCTCTTTCAAATGGATAGTCATATCATAAGAAAAAAACACATGTAACTCATCTTGAAGGGCTACGGATATTCATAACTTACAAATGTTCTCTTTTTGAGGGAGTTGAATCCATCTTCCACTTTCAATTCTAAGATGTTGAAAACTTAAGTGAAGATTGCTAAGCATTTTGATACTTGATGGGAATACCAGCTAAGAGATAGTGAGTTTTTCCATATAGTTTATTAGATCTAATGTAATGTAAATAAAATTGCTTTTTGGCTTCTACAACAGTTCACATTTGTGTTAAAACCTCCTACTTGACTAGTTTGCAAATATGCTTAGGAGTTTTCTGTACCTCCTCCCAAGAGATATTCTATTTTCTCAACCATTTCATCACCTAAAAATACCAACCATGGTCTCATGAATTCTCAAGAACTACTTTAGAGAATTTGTCTTATCTTGTGATATGCAACGTATAAATGTATATACTGAATTGGCACAAAGTTTCTACTTCTAAAGGTGATAAATAACATTCAAATAATAATATTGAGTAAGGTGTTTATATCTTCACCTTTAACTCATCGAGAAGGAAAGTTTTTTAGACTCTTTCAATATCTTTCCAAAGTTTAGTATTGAGTTCAAAGCCTCAAACAACACATCCATACACTATCATAGGATAAATGATAGTATGAAAAATTTGTTTTTTAATCTTCCAAGCCCAATGACCTTAATCCTTTTGCATGTTTTTGAAAGCATATAAAGCCTTGAAACCTCCTACAATTTTTCCTTTGATGCATTACTCAAACATATAATTTTTCATATAAATGAGACCCACATATTTAAAAGAATCTACTATTTGCACATTGGCACCTCCAAAATGGAAGTTATAACAGTTATTTCTTGTACCTCACATCATCAATTTAGTTTTATCTACATTAAGTTGAAGACTAAATGAACAACAATAATTTTCTAAAATTTGCAACATATNTGATTCATGAAACTAAAAATACATACTTTATTACTTTTAGCTTGCACGCATTTCCAAACAGAACTGTGAATGTCATGGTGCCATAAAGACATGAATAAAAAACATTTCATAAATCATGTGTGTGAAAACTAGCAAAATGGCAAGGAAGGTTGAGGAGATGAAACGTCACCGTGATCTTCCAAAGACGTAAATATGTCGATGTTTGATACATTGTGGACGGTGGCTAAGGGCAGCACCTAGAACCTTCAATATTTTAATAGTCGTTACAAGTTAAAGATAATGATTGATACATCATGTGCTTATGTGTAGCATATGTTTTTTAAAACATACCCTTGGATAAACTCTTCAATTTTCCATTCATGTTTCTGCAGTTAGCTTCTTTTAACAAGGTACTCCATAGGTTATGTAAAGATTTCAACACAAACAGTAATTAATTCTTGTTAGCATTATGGAATTCAACTGATGTTTTTGGTATTTGGAAAAACATCGAAGTATTTTTCCAGTATTAGAGGGGGAGGAAACGGAGAGAACTTTGGTGGAAATGAGAGCCTTGAAAGCCCCGGTTCTTAGAAAAGAATAAGGAAGCCTCATTGTTATTTAAGTACCTAATTAATATCTTAGTTATAGTTGAGACAAATTTATAATGTTAGCTTTAAAAATATGTTTGATTTATTTTTGATGTTGCTATTGGTGTTTGGTCAATTTGTAGAGTGTATCTTTATTTTTCATGAAAATGTAAAATCTATTCAATAGATCCTATAGGTCTTGGGATGTAATAAAGTTTCATTTTATTTCATTAAAAGTCCCTTGCATTAGCGGGTATACCTAATAGGGGTAAGCATCAACATCAATTAATTAGTTGCAACAAAAAATGGTTAGGTTAGGAAATTATTAAACAAATGAATAACTAATCATGCAAGCAATAATTATGTGTTATCTTAGTAGTAAGATTTTTGAATTGAAAGTTGCAAGTTATGGGCTCTATTCTAGTGGGCAATGGTGAGTTATAAAGTTTTAATTTAAATATTGGTAAAAAAAGGTTTGATTTCTAAATTGAATTTGGAACCCTAAGTGATTTGGGATCATGAATAGTAAGGAGTTATAACAAAAGCTAATCAACTTTGGTTGCTTAGGGGGATGTTGAACCCCAAAAAAATGAATAATAATATTAAAAATATTAGTGCACATTAGAATATCAAAGAGAGAGTCTAAAGAAAAATCTCAATGGTTTTGAAGATGCCTTTTCATGTTTTCATCCTTACAACTAATCCTGATAAACCTCCTCTCTAGGGTAGGAAAAGATTTTCACTTCTTACTAAAGAGTTTTTTTTTATAAAGAGGACTAACTCTCTCTAAAGAAAAAAGAATACATCAATAAAGAATAAAGAACTAATGGTAACAAAAGTTGGAAGCTT
>MNCI01000002.1:5615-26117 GCA_015680685.1 Gnetum montanum
AGCAATAATAAATCTAAGTGGATGCTATAATGATGAAAGTAATCTTGATCTTTATTTCTAGTCATGTAACGCATCCGAGTACGTGACACTCGAATTAGGATGTCGTACAATCACTTAACATCACACTCGGGGCATGCATTGGGAAACAACAGAACTAGAAATCAAAAATTTAGGAAAAAGCTATCTAAAATTTATTAACCAACTATATCCCAACCGTGTACCCAAGTGTTGTATTTATAGGCTAGTAGGGAAGAGACGATATTGGATTTTCAACATCATTTCTTGGAACCCAATATCATGTATCCAATATCAGAACTAACAAAATCATGTCTCATCATACCCCCATGACTAAATGAAAACTCATCCTCAAGTTAAACAAAATGAGGAACAAGTTCTTTACAAAATATTGGGAGGGTATGATGGAATTATTGACTAACTCAAATAAAAAAATTGAATCTTACATGCCGTAGTGGTGTTTTTTACAAAAAATTGGACACGACATTACAGGACACAAAATTGGGGAAGCTCATGTAGTTCCCAGAGACGGTGGCTCTTCCATCGACTGCTTTCCTTTGTCGTTAGGCTTTGAAATTTGTAGTGGTTGAGTAGTGCCTGCAAATTTTCTCCCTCCATCCTTGGGTCATGTACCATCCAAGTTGTTGAACTGATATGTTCTAGTGCCAGTATGTCCCATGGGCATGACATCTATAGAAACATTTTGTTGGCCTTCACGTACCAAGCCACAAACTGCCATTGTTCCTCCTCAATGGCCTTGGCCTTTTCTTTCAACTCATGATGATTTGTTAATTTCTTGGCAAGGTCTGAGGCAACATCTTTCTATCCATGGTAGCAAGCCTTAATCATCTCCAATTCTGAGTTTGTTACATGGAGTTTCTATAAAGCATATTTTTTGTCTACAAACTCTTTTTCATATAATGCATAGGTAGTTGCTAACTATTGCTCTAATTCATTTCTAGGTTGACCTGTTCTTAACATATTAAGGTTGGCATATCGAAGGTTAGCCAATGTCATGTATTCCTTTAAGTCCTCAATCTACAGGTCTTTATTCTTTACCTCTACTTAGTGGACCAATGCATAACTATCTAGGATGGGCTACTAATTAGGATTTTATGCTGACATGGCTCTGATACAGGCTTTTTCCATCTAGATTTCCTTTTCATTAATTTTCTTATACATGCCAACCTGGTCCCAGAAGTGCTCTTTCAGCCTCTCATGCTTTTTGGCCTCATGTTGCCATGCACTTATTTCGATTGTAGACTTTTGACAAATGACATGAACCTTCTCCATTGAGAGGATTTGATTCTCTCTAGCCAATTTGCTAATGTCTTGGTTGACCCTCATTAGTTGTTCTCTCAATTGGTGGACACTTTCTTCCAAGATGTTCTTTTGTTTTTCTACAGTGGTCAACTGTGTGTTTTCTGCAGCAAGCTATTTCTTTTCTTTTTACATGGTGGTTAATGCCTTCTTATGAGCATAAGATTATGCTTCGACATTAGAGGCATTCTAGATTGCCTTCTCCTTTTCTTTCTTGGCAACTCTGTTGTCTTCGATTAATTTTTTTAGTTTCTCTATTCTAAATTGCTCTAATTGGTCCAATGTAGTAAACCAGGCAGGGTCCTATCTTTCAACTCTCAAGATGACCATCTCATGTTGCAAGCATTGCACTTCTACTTCTACTTCTACATGTTCTGCCTTGGTTTCAACCATGATCAACTTCCCTTTGGTGGCAATGAGATTTGATTGTATTATAGTAACATCACTAGGGATGTCAAATAGGGTGATCATTACTTGTCCTATCTGTAACAATTGATCCAATACATCCTCATGAGCTGTAGGAGTCGTTGAAGTCCTAGTGAGCATTTGTGCATCTTTGGTCCTAGTTAAATCCACTGGGGGTACAATAGGAACATTGAAGGATTCCTTGATGTGATCTGTTATCACCTTTACTACGTTTGCTGCATTCTGATGTTGCATGACCACTACTATGGCACCTTCTTTTATTTCAAGCATTACTTGAAAGGATGTGATGTTACTAGAGATTTTTCATGACCACTGGGATTCTCCTTTTGACTGTAGTGAAATCTACCCCCTGTTGGATCAGCAGAAACAATGTATTACACAATGTCATTAATGACTCTAAAGAGGTTTGACTCATCTCTACTCCCCCAATTAAGTGTTTCAATTGTTCTTTGTAATTGACCTATTACAAGCCTAGATTCTTGTGGTGACGGTGGTGAAAGTTGTGGCTCATGATGTTGTTCAGGACCTTGTTCTGTTTTTTTTTTTTTTTTTTTGGTTTCACATCCTTCTCTAGTTCTTGTTCTTCATAAAGGTCTTTCCTTGGTGCTACAGGTTTGAGAAATTCAATGAAGGAAGCATTTTGAGCCCCCCTAGAAATGTTATTTGTGTATTCTAAGATTTCAGTGTACTTACATAGCTTCCTGATTAGGCATGGAAATGGAAGTGTTAGCTTTTCTGCTTTCTTTTTTTCAAACCACCTCTAAATTTCCATGCAATGTAACTAGGGAAGGTTGGCCATGTATTTGCTTATTAGTATGGCACTTCCCCTTGCCATGTACACTGAGATTTTGTTGAGCCCTTTGGTGGGGAAGAGGTGATATGTGTCTATCTTGAAATAGGTCCTCTCTTCCAAAGTTAATTCATTATATGTCTTATCATCCTTGTTGTATGCTCGCGTTAGCCATAACTATTTGGTCTTAGGATCAGACTTGATGGATAGATGCACTAGCTTAGCTTCCATTTGGTAGATTTAGAGCCTCTGCGATTGGTTTAACCAAGAAAGAAATAGTGACTCCACCAACATTAACAGTGGTGCCTTCTTCCTTATTATGCTAGAATTGGTAAATCTTGCCAATGTACGATTCATCACTATCTAATAGAATGTGCCATAATGGTGACTCCTAGAGTTGCATCTAAATAGCCTCAAGAGAAAATGCCATGAATGGGCCCAAGTTCATTTCCACGATGACTATGGTCAACATGGATTTATCTTGAATAACTTTAAGGCATTCTAGGGACAATGTGAGGTGTTGCCTTTACACCTGAGCTTGAGGTTCCATGGCCTCTTCTTGGATTGATCGTCCAATAACAAGAGCTTCTTGATGGATGCTGAATGATTAGGCCTCCTACTCTTCATGCTTGGCTTGTTCACCTTATTGGCCTTTGCCACCTCTTAGACATTTGGATGCTCCCTATGAAGGTCCTGCTTGTCCTCTTCTTTTTATGGACATTTGCAATCATTCAAGGATTTGGTGTTACTAAGGTGCTATTAGTTATTATTAACAAGTTTATACCTTACTCATCACCTTAGTTCCATTAAGTGCTTTAGTTCATATGATTACAAAGTTATAAAAATTTTTAGAAAGATGCGCAAAAGTGTTTATCTTCTTTTATGACCCTTTGCAATTAGTTCCTTTTTTCTTATGTATGGCTCATTATGATAGTTATGGTCCCTTGGGTGAAAAAATTAAAGTTTCTGGCATATAAATGATTGATTTTTCATTACAACGCTTAAGGTTTTTAACATTCTTACCCTTGTAATACCTTCCAGGTGATAGCAAATTTTGAAAAATTAACATAAGTTTCCCACGCAAGCACCCTGCCGCAACTAAATTGAACACTTCAGGTTCAAACAAGTTCAAACAATACAAAAATTGGAGTAATATTGAGCAAGATATCGTAAGTGGAAGTTGATTACATAGAGCTCTTAGTTGCAAAAGAAAATATAAAAAACTTCCCTAGCTATAAATGATGAGAATGGATTGTGAAGCACCATGGGGGTCATATATATAGGTTTTGTGGACCTAATATTCGGTATCTGATGTCACGTCCGACTTGATATCGGGTAGTCGATATTGGGGTGTTTGAATTTGCATTTAATGAGGGTAATCAACATGGAAAATAAAGCTCTATGATTGGTTGAAAGGTTTTAGTTTAGGTCCATAGGTTTAGGGTAAGTAGGAAATCATTTTTAGGCACTGGAAGTGTTGGAAGATGGAGTCGTTGACATTAAAAGCATTGGAAAATGTAAGAAAACAGGTATTATACCTGTGTTGTTGAATGGAACAATTAGATGATAAGGGAAAGCATGAAATTTAACAATTATATGCTTGGAAGGTTAAGAATGATGTGGTTATGTCAAACAAATACAAGTTACAATAGTTACACAAGTGGGTCCTTCCTAAAGCAGGCTCCAGCCCATAATTCCCTTGTGTAACCACACCTAAAAATGTTTGTAGGCACTAAAGGGGTTGAATGCAACACATTCTTGTAAAAAAAACACACATGTTAAAACCACCAAGTTGAAAAAATCACTCTATGTTACACAAAACCACAAGTTAGGATCACACAAATAGCAAGATGAGATGATCGTAGAAAGGATTGCAAGAAGTGGAACGTGAGGAATCTTACTAGAGGCATAATGAATTCTTGTGTGTTATTAATGGTTAGGTAATCATTAGTCATTTTTTCCAAGATTCAAACCAAGTCCAAACCACATTTTAGTGACATTGCATCATTTCATCACTTCGGCTGACAACCATAAGACTACCATAGTTGCAAGGAGTAGCAACACTTGGCATTTTTTCCAAGGAAGGAGTTTATTAATGACATATGTTTTTTTTTTGTTTTGTTTTGAAAGTATTCTAAGAAGTCATCAACCTTTAGGCATGGGTACATGTCTTTCTAGTGGGACCTTCAAAAATTTATTCAGTGCCCTTTTATTTTACTCTTGCTTGCATTTTTCGTTAGACCTACAAGGATATAATTACAACCTTAGCAACGTGATAGAACATACAGAAGTGGCCAAAGAGAATCCACAAATCCCCGTGATGTCACACACTTCACATTCCCCCTTGATTCTTCACTTTTTGTCCAGGCACAATGATTATGAATTTATTTTTAGTTTTGGTGATGGAAAAGAATATCATTATAACTAGGGTAATAACCTCTTATTATTGGAATGGATGGATGGATGATGTGGCATCACTGTCCAAATAATCAATCCCTCATGACTTGACAACATAGAGAAAACCTCACATCAATGGACCACATGATTGTTTTATTTACAAGTGAGATTACTTACAAAGAAAATAAAAACAAAAGGTGGAAAAAGTTGAAAAAGATAGAAGAAATTATATCAAGAAATAAGAAAATGATAAAAATTGTAAAACAAAAATATGAAAAACACCTATTAATTATGAAGGTTAGAATGAGGGGTTTCCCCCATGACTAAGTGTTTGGCTATGACAAGAATTAATAAGCAGATAGGTGGGCTCCATGCATCTATAAAACATTGTTAACCTTTCATTTTTGAGCCACTAGGTGTCTCTGGGTTTAGTGGTGGCAACATAGACAAGTTGTTGTTCATACACTTGGTTGTTAAATGCATGGTGGGATAGGGTATGAGTTGTATTAACGTTATGGATGTCTGGCCCAGAATTGCATCCTTGATCATGATACAGTATGCATGGATTTGTTTGTCTCCCCACACTGCTAGATTCATTGCCTTGATTGGGTGTTGGAGTAACAATGGATGGTGGTCCTTGCATAGGATCAGAGGACATTGGTTGTAAAAAGGAAGGCGTTGCACCAAATTGGCATTGTGCTGGTTTGAATGATGTGATAAGTCCATGAGTGTTGCGCTTCTACCTAGGAGTTTTCCTGAAGAAAGGACGTTTCTGAGTTTGCGCCAGGAGCCTACTAATATTAGCATATCTTTGCACATTTGTAGCACAAGTGGTATTTGTTTGTTAATGTTGTGATGCTGAACCTTCTTGTGTCACTAGTAGTGACATGTGATGAGGTGGAGTATGAGAATATCGAGGATAAGATGGATGGTAAGAGGCATGAGGTGGTGATCCTTCAGGGGATGTCATGGGTTGATGGTACTCAGGAGAGTGATAATAGCAATTTGAAGTAGAGGACATAGAACTAGTTGGAGAAACATGGTGTTGAACATAATATCCATACAAGTTCTATGGGCAGTAAGGGTAAGGCTAGTTTGGTGGTGGCCTCCCTCACAGTTGTGGTTTTTGCCACTACAATTGATGATAGTGTTGAGGCTGGTAAAAAGTCCCCCTAGTATAATATGATTGGTTGTGGTACTATCTATAATTACTATGTGGAAAAGGTTGTTTCTTGGGCATGTGCTTTTGTACAAATTTGGGATTTAATGCAAAATCCCAATACTCATGTAGATGTGACATGACTGGGCAATGGCC
The DNA here is from genome assembly GCA_015680685.1 of Gnetum montanum. NCBI lineage: Eukaryota > Viridiplantae > Streptophyta > Gnetopsida > Gnetales > Gnetaceae > Gnetum > Gnetum montanum. The sequence continues at coordinate 11,879 of MNCI01000002.1, forward strand.
CTTTGGGTGGTCATATATGTAGATGTCACACCCATTATCTTCTTCTGTGGTTGAGTCTATGGCCTTGCTTTCTTTAGCCATGTTCCTTGTCTACCAATAAGTGTTCCTAGCTATTTCTTGGTTTTGCTTCCTCCATTTATTGTGACCACTTGGTTCATTTTGCATTACCTTCTGATTTAAAGTTTCTACAAAAGTTGTAACTTTTTCATATATCCACTCTGACATCCTATCAATCTTTGCTTCCAGTTCATTGATAGACTTCTGTATCAACAAGGTTCATTGCAGAATCACCTTATCAGGAGCGACCTCTTTCTCCTTACCATAAATATGGACCTAATTCTTTTAAAGAGTTGGGTTCTCATGATATTTCTCAACATTCTCCCATTTGCATATCTCTCCTTCTTCTTTTGCCACAGGCTTGATTAGCTCTTGAATATGATGGGTTTGTAGCTCATATAATTGACCTAGGGCATACATCCCAAGGGTCTTCCCTATTTCATTACAAAGCCCATCTGTGATGTGGAAAAGTTGCCTTTCCTCAAAGAAACCATGGCCTAGGCATCTATTTAGTAGGGAATAATATCTATTGAAGGCCATGTCCAAGGGTTCATGTTGTTCTTATCTTCATCCTTGGATCTGTCTTCTCAGGTTAGACACTTTGGCATAGGTTTAGTATTTCTTGTTGAACAGTTCCAACATTGTGGACCACCGTTAGATTGAATTTGGCTTCAACGATATATACCACACTTTGGCTCTATCAACTAGTATCCTAGGAAAGATCTTAAGCTTTTACCATCCACTTTCAATGTTGTAGAAGGCAAAGGCATCTTGGAAGGCTTGTACATGATGTTGTGGAACCGAATCATAGCCTCCAGCAAATTTAGGGATATTTTTTATATTAAACTTGGGTAGGCGACTTGCCCTACAATGCCTATGGGGTATCTTAATCACCTCTGTGATCCGTATCAAGCTCTTAATGGACGACAAGTGTTCATCATCATTAGACATGTTGTGATGAAAATTTCTATTTCTATTTGTTTGATTGTGATGATTTTTTTATGTTCGTTTTGACGTCTTTGATTTCTTCCATCGGTTCAATTTTTATTTTCATTTTTATTCTAACCCCATCATGGAGCTTTATCTCTATACCTACATTTATCTTCATCAGAACTAGACAGTGAAGAAGAAGAGGAAGATGAGGAACTTGGAGGATTACCATGGCTTCTATGGTGTTCTCTAGGGTCCCTTGATTTATCCTTTCTAGATTTCAAGGAGGTCCTGGGCTTTGAGGTCTCCCCTGGTCCAAGACTTACTTCATCGCCTCTAAGGTTGTCTACCTTAGGTGAATGTAGTCTTTGAGTGTCGTGAGGGTGATCATGAACATATGAAACCCCTGCATGAGGTTGGCTACTCCAATTTTCTTCATCGTATATCTCGTTATTTATCCAATCAATGCCTTTGCTATATAATGCATTATTGCTTCCTTATGAAAGAGACATTGTTTTAGTGAATGATGTGTGTGATTTAATATTTTTTTGAAAGATATATCATTAACACATTTACAATGATCGTGTATGATATAACTAATCTAGATAACTAGCACCATCCCTAGCAACAGTGCCAATGATGAGTAGCAAGGTACCCCTACACCTAACCATACAAATCATAAGTGTTCACACACGATTCAATTGAATTTTGTGGATGGGACTAGTTGTGCATCTAAATTGTTATGCTTTGATCATAGTTCGTTGTCTTCCCACTTGGACTAGTGGTAGCTTTGACACATATGGTTTAGTCCCAACTAAGGCATATGATTGATGTTGTCTAGCCCTATGCTACTTCTAATGATAATAAAGAGATAGATTAATTAAGCTAATTAACAGTGGAAAGTAAAATGTAAACTAGCTGATGTGTGATGAGTATCTGTTCCTAATCATCTACCCACACCTTGGACTTCATGTAACTACTACTAGGATTACCAAGCATACGTCACTGGGCTTACCAAACGATACACTAATCGGTTACCAAGCAATTACACTTAAGTGCTCACGATTAGTCATACTCATTTCGCCTAATGATAGGAATCGTAAAGAGAAATAAATGGAAACATTAACTAAGGAAAATAGTGAACATTTAAGCAATTAAAAGCAATAATAAATTTGAGTAAATGTTGTAATGATGAAAGTAATCTTGATCTTTATTTCTAATCATGTAACACATCCAAGTACGTAACACATCCAAGTACGTCACACATGAATAAGGATGATGTACAATCACTTAACATCACACTGCAGGCATGCATTGGAAAACAAAAGAACTAGAAATTAAAAATCTAGGAAAAAGCTATCTAAATTCTATCAGCCAACTATACCCCAACCATGCACCCAAGTGTTGTATTTATAGGCTAGCATGGAAGAGATGATATTGGATATCCGACATCATTTCTTAGGACCTAATATTGCGTATATGATATCAAGGCTTTGATATCAGGAGCTGAAAAAATCATGACTCATCAATTATAAAGAATAAAATAAGAATAAATTTTCATGCATTGTAATCTCTCTTGGGGATAGGTACAATGCTTGTGTCATAATCCCTTATGGAATAGGTGTAACACCACATATGGAATGCAATAAAATGATCCTTAGTCATAACCTCGATAGCCCAACACCATGCCATATAGTTATGACCTCCTTGGACAGCGAATGAATCATCATAACTCAATAGAATATAAATTAAATAAATATTTTTAGCATTTTTATATTTGAGGCATCAATGATGAAATAAGGGAAAACCATGAGCTTTATTCATTATGTAAATACTAGACTCCACATCAACCAAATGGTTTTGGGCTACATCAGCAAGGTAGCAATTTGATAGTGTCTAGCTACACTTATGAAAGTAATGAATCAAAACACACATAAGACAAGGACAGGAATAAGCTTACCCAAGGGAGGAAGAGATCTTCACACAAATTAGGTGCCAAAAGCCTAAATGAAATCAAAGTTATGTATAGGATGTATGTAAGAGCTCATCCCAAGTATTTATTATTTTTGTGAAGTAATAGAGGACATTTGTTAGTGCCTAGGCATCAACAAAGGTCTATCAATGCAACCCTAGCCAAATGGATCACACTTTCGACACTTGCATCAATACATCCCCCTAAACCCCAACCCATCCACTCCCCTCCCCTCCCTCCCTTCCCCCTAGGAACCAAAACCACACTTTGCGTAATGAAGCTTGGGTGAAAGCTAGAACTTGAGGGAATATACTAGAAGCACCATAGGACATTTGAATGAAGATGGAATCATCCTAAGGAGCTTGGAATCATGCATACAACCTCAAAGTGTGACATAGGGAACTAAGGTGTATCTCGGGAGACCAAGAACCTCAATTGAACATGCTAGACTATAAACATAAGATTCATGAAACACTTCTCGAATGCATGGCTTGCAATAGATATACAAAATGCCACTAGATGCCTCATCATCTAAAGTATGCAAAGATCCACAAATTGGTTGTGTTCGTATGATAGTAATCTAGGGTCATAGTATTGATATGAAATCATTGGAAAATATCAAAGTGTTAGTTTTAATGTCTTTTATTTAAGCATGTACCATATAGTAGATGTTTGAATATTCGCCATTAATGATTTGCTATGGGTCTTAGGGCACTTATTCTAGTTGTGGATAATGATCCATCCCTATATGGATTTTGATATGATCCTTGATTATGACCTTCTCATGAATGTACTCTTGTATACATGAAGAATGGAAAGAAATTCCTTTTCCTTTATTAAGTAGTTCACTTTATTTGAGGACTCATGGCTTCCACTTTAATGATCTTTTTCTATCTATCTCAAATATATCTTAAGAAGTATCTCTAAGTCTCTAATGTAATCTAGCATATTGGGCAGTGTTCAATAGCCACTTTAAATTACCAAAATGATTTTCTTGTCCAGGTAGTATGACTTATAAAATTCACGTTCAAGTACCTTCAAGCACATTAGTGTAGCTAGTCCATTTTAATTAGGAATATCTTGTTAGTTCTCCCTACACAACAATTTGTTTTGACTAGTTTCAATTCCAATTTAGTGCTCCAAAATACTTAGAGAAGTGATAGCTATAGAGTTTGATAGCAAAATCATATGGCTCCCATTCTTCGCAAACTTAGCTATTTGAGCAATCTAGGATTCCTTGTAATCTAAGCAATTTGTGATCAATTGTTTATCTTCTCTTAGCTCATCCACTTATATATTCATTTGCTAGTTACCTCTTTTCATTCCTTTCATGGATCAAACAAAAGTGAGTGGCATGCAATTGTTCGTAGATGTAAATCTTTTGATGCTCCACCTAAAATCTTAGAGGGATTGGATACTTGGTGGTTGGTTGATGTAGCTATTGCATGAAGATTGAGTCCAATATCAATTCAATGAAATCAATGAACTGACCTTTTCTTATACAAATGCTTGGGTGATTTGAACAATGACCTTATCTAGAACAAAGAAATTGGATTTCTCAATAACCTATTAAAGTTCATATTATTAAATTCTATAAAGAATTCACATTTACATAATTATTGATCGTGTGGTTAGGATCATGGGTGAGACCTTCCATCCTCAATCTTCCCCTATTGAAATATAGTTTAGCAATATGGCATTGTAGCATTTTCTTATTACGTTGAATAGAAATGATATAGAGTTTGATGGTGAACTTGCTTCCAAAGATGGCCTCACATCTATGTTTCACTTTTTGATCTTTTCAAAGTGGCTTTGGTTTTCCATGGTAGGCTTTTGCTTTGTTTGGGGCTAGGTTCGTTGGCTTCCTAACAACGTATGGACATCATTGCTTTTACTTTTTATGGTTCTTACTTTTGTCTCCGTCGATGGGATATTTGACCATACTGGATGTAGCCTGGGCTAGTTGCAAAATTTTGCCATAATTATTAACAGAGTACCTTAATGGACAACAAATATGAAGGAAATTGTGTTACAAATCAACCATGATGCAATGTTCCCCATGCCTGCTACAACCAAGAAAAATGATCGAAGCCCAAGAATTCGACCATGAAAAGTGATGGAGACCGAGTGATCTAGGAGGGGGTGGCTAAGGTTGAGACGGCAAAACGTGATTCGATGAAAGTGTCAAGATTACACAACTTTTTGGTCCATATCCCATGTTTCCACATTTCNTCACATCTATGTTTCACTTTTTGATCTTTTCAAAGTGGCTTTGGTTTTCCATGGTAGGCTTTTGCTTTGTTTGGGGCTAGGTTCGTTGGCTTCCTAACAACGTATGGACATCATTGCTTTTTACTTTTTATGGTTCTTACTTTTGTCTCCGTCGATGGGATATTTGACCATACTGGCCTGGGCTAGTTGCAAAATTTTGCCATAATTATTAATAGAGTACCTTAATGGACAACAAATATGAAGGAAATTGTGTCACAAATCAACCATGATGCAATGTTCCCCATGCCTGCTACAACCAAGAAAAATGATCGAAGCCCAAGAATTCGACCATGAAAAGTGATGGAGACCGAGTGATCTAGGAGGGGGTGGCTAAGGTTGAGACGGCAAAACGTGATTCGATGAAAGCGTCAAGATTTCACAACTTTTTGGTCCATATCCCATGTTTCCACATTTCTAGGTGGCGCCACTTGAGCGACCGATGGAGCATCTCTTGGCCCCGAATGTCGAGCGCAGAAATCCAACCTGATTAGACGTAATCCATGCTTAAGTGCTTAACGCTAAGCTGCATACCACGTGACCGTGTAAACTTCTGCAGACAAGGCAAAATACGGAAGCCGGAAATTAAGCTGAGAAGCTGCTGCCACGTGTGCACGGCCGCTCCATAAATTAATAATCGCGGGCACTGTGCGTGGCTTGAATGGACATGAGCATGACCGTTACGTACAACAAAACAGCGAAGGTGGCATGCTAAACCTGCAATCACCGGTACGAATCCGTCCTCGGCTTGCAGAGACGCAGCCACGCGGAACCAGCTTTTGCTTTGTATCGCATCGTCGCCTTTATCTTTTGTTCTTCGATCGTTTCTGAGAAGCACTGATATTCAGCCAAGAAAGAAGGAAAGGGAGGACTCTAGTGTGGTAGCACCAACCATTCTTGAAGACGCCCGTGAGCTGAGCGAGAGCGAGACCGAGCGAGAGAGAGTACAGATGTGTCATTTCACTTAGAAGCCGGTCGGTCGTTTGTTCGTTCTTTCGTTCGTCCTCGCCATTGACGACTTCTCTGCTGCTGCTGCGTTGTTGTTGTTGCGTGCGAGCACTCCGTTTCTTGCAGATCCGCGCAGAGGACTCACGGAAATGACAAAGACAAAATTGCAGCTCAGCAGGATCGAAAGTTCCACTCGCCGCAAGGTAACCTTCTCCAAACGGCGCAATGGACTTCTTAAGAAGGCGTTCGAGCTCTCCGTGCTGTGCGATGCCGACATCGCGCTTCTCGTCTTCTCCGAGTCTGGAAAGCTTCACGAGTTCTCCAACCCAGAGTACGCACACAAAGCACCGTCCTTGTTGTTCTTCACCTCCTTTTTTATAGCTGCTGCTTGTCTTTCTTTCGCTACGTTTCTGCTGTTCCGTTTTCTGCGCCTGTATTTCTGGTTTCCTTTTATATGCCATTTCGGTGCCGCTTTTCGGTCTTGAAGCTGAAACGGTCGCGTCGTTGTTGAAGAACGGTAAAAATTCGGTACGTGCGTGCCTGCTTCTCAAGGTTTCGAGGTCCGTTCAGGTCATTAAAACGCTTTTCTTCACCATGAATGAAACTCTGTTTGTTCCTTTGACGTAATGCTCGGCGAATTCTTAGAATTTACGAGTTAGTCATCTTTTAAATCGGTTTGACATGCAGGAGGTTGACCAGAGGCGACGCTTGTATCAGTTTGCTTATTAAGGTTTGAAATTCCATTTAGATCACTGCTTCATTCAGGATATTTCCTCAAATCCGTTTTTAGTTTAGCGACGTTTGAGCCATTTATCTTGACTTCGGTGTTTCCCTTTGAGCTAAGGCTTTCAGTTGATGTGTTTCATCTTACTTTCTTGGAATCGTAGAGTTACGACGTTCACCGGAGAAGCGCTTTATCCTGTAGATGGGCTTTCCCCACCCTTGGTTTTCCGTAGAGCTGAAACAAGCCTGCATGTCGCCACTCTCCAAGTAAAGTCATGCATTCACGCTCGGCCCTGCGCATAAAGACTCGCAAGGCTTTTAGAGCTGATCGATTTCTAAAGTTTAAATTTCAAAATGTAGAAATCGCAACAGTCCGCACACGGAGTAGACGTGTATAATTATTTCTTCTGTTAAATTCTTCTTTTTTTTCTTTTTCTTTTTTTAGCATAGAAAGACTTTACAACCACGCAGATTTTCTCCGTACGACCCTTATTCATGCTTAGGCTCATCAGAAGCTTGCCGTGGCGGACCTGTCAAGGTGGTGCGGCATATCTTCTTCCTCTTTGGCTCTTCTAGGACTAGGATTGTCTATCAAGATTCAGAAATCGGGTAACTTGATACGCCATTTTACCTGATTGTTGTAAAAAGCTTACAATCAACACTGCTTACCTCTTTCCTTTCAACGAGACTCGTAGTATCATATTTTTTGAGAATGTAATTATAAAGCGAGACATAACTAAAGATATGTATAGTTATATACACACACATATAGCAGCGTCTCGCCTCGGCTACAGTACCATGGAAGGAGGGAGAGGCGGAGATAGCATCAATGGACCGGAGACTGCACCAACCGCTTAGAGAATGGGAAGAAGTAGGAGACAACTACCGCTATCGTTTAGCAAATTGGATCTCCGCTATCGCTATCGTTTAGCAAATTGGTCAGGGTCTCTTGGAACTGTCTACGTCGCTAATCAGTTTTCCTGACCAAATATCTGGAAGTTAGTCAAGTTGCATCTGATCGGTAGAATCAAATTTGCAAATGTGCTTGACGATCTTCTGTCACAGAATCGAGGATACGACAAGTTAATTGGTACAGTCTATTTAAAGACAAGATGCCCTTGGACCACGGTTAATTACTTGGAGAGTTGCCGACCAAAGATTTAGGTTCACACTACTCTTGAATATGTCTATTTTGTCAAAGAAGTGAAGCTTTTCTTGAATTATCCCTTGAAACTCCATGTATTCATTCTCATTCTATTGCAACTGCACATGTTTAATTAGGAGTAAACCGAGAACTTTTCCTGTCCTAGTACAGTGACATCAACCGTCAGAATTCTACACATTTAGAAAACAGTAGTGATAGGGGAGGTATTTTGAAGACCTCAAAAAAATTTCCTCGCAAGGATGGGTAAGAGAAGTGGCATGGATGAAAGAAGTTATGCTTCAAGAAGTAAACATTTTCCGGATTCCTTTTCAACGTGGTGTATTTTTTCCTTCAAAGTGAGAAATATAATGGTTATGATGAAATCCCTACACTTGGGCGACTGAACAAGACGGATCTCTTCACTGGTGATCGGTGTAACAGGTCAAAAACAACGGGTATATCAGAACTAGTCGCCATAGAACCGATGGAAAATTTGACCAATTGCCTTAGGGCTTCCGGGAGCCGAAATTTTCGCCAAATGTTGTTAGGCAATTTATTTTCAACAAATGTTGTTACGCAATGGACGCATTCAATATTTAGCGTACTGATTGATGGAACAGCTTGAAGGCATTTTATCAAAGGGATTTTTCNGGTAAATATTATCAAAGAAGCCAAACAGCACCAGTAGAAAATAGGGAACAATATTATTATCAACCAAGTCAAAAGAGTTTAGTTTTTATTGTCAAACTATCACTGATTTGAACTGTTTTTGGCTTTGAGCATTCAACCACCTATTATTCAACTGGTTATTACAAAGTGCATTTCGCTGCCCAAATCCTTTTACAAAATAGATTAATTGCAAAAGGTGTTCTTGGCATAGATTATTGCCCTAAGCTTAAAGCAGAAGGGATATTCTCGTCGTTCGTTTGGCTGAAGTTTCATGTGGGAGCCATAGTGAGATATCGGACATGGTTAATGTTGCAATAATCACGATATATGTAAACCAAGGGGTTCAAGCGGAGATTCTATGCATAAGATGCACATAAATTGTGTCATGCTCACAAATGTTTAATCCTTACTTGACTGCGCTGGATGCCCAACAGCTGAGCGATGGGCACCATCGCAGGAAAGAAAACTATAATGACAAAATAACAGATTAGGATCAAGTTCTGTTTTTTTACCGCCCAGTTTTCTTAGTGTGGTAGTTGACGTATATTTATGTACTCCTGGTAGGTTATGTGAGATTGTTGAGAGTTGAGACCGGACACGTTATAAAGGTTGAACATGGCGAGCAACAGTTGATGTATATTTGTGAGCTCCCGTTATTGAAAGTGGACGGAATATTCTCCTGTAGGTTATGTTATGGTTATTGAAAGTGGACGGAACATATTAAGAAATTTATTGGATGGTTGAAGGACAGTAGAATGGTAGCTTAGCATACAAGCAAGATGGAACTCACACAAAAAAAAATTTTCTTGAAGATTTTATCACCTCGGTGGACAAAAAAAAATCTATGGGTTAGACACTACATTGACTTTGTCAAAAATAAAAATAGATTTTAGTAAAGTGAGGCTAAGTATACTAGATCATACAAACCTTTTGTTAGATAGATGTTCCGTTAAAGGACAGGTTGAAAAAACATGCTTTTCACCTTTAAAGGCTCCTGACCCACATAATTTGTATGTGTGTTCTTCTATCGAGGTTGCACTTTCTATCTTGAGTCCATCTAACCATATAGTAATTAGTACACACCATCCAATTGTGCCATGCTGGCAAATGTCTAATCCTTACTTGACTGTGCTGGATGCCCAGTTCTTTTTTTGTACTGCCCAGTTTTCTGAGTGTTGCTATGGTAGTTGATATTGTTGAGAGTTGAGACCAGACACGTTATAAAGGTTGAACATGGGGAGCTACAGTTGATGTATATTTGTGAGCTCCCGTTCTTGAAAGTGGACGGAACATATTAAGAAATTTATTCTCCTGTAGGTTATGGTTGTTGAATGTAGGTTATGGTTGTTGAAAGTGGACGGAACATATTAAGAAATTTATTGGATGGTTCAAAGGACAGTAGAATAGTAGCTTAGCATACAAACAAGATGGAACTCTCAAAAAAAACTTTTCTTGAAGATTTTATCACCTGGTAGACAAAAAAATCTATGGGTTAGACACTACATTGACTTTGCAAAAATAAAAATAGATTTTAGTAAAGTGAGGCTAAGTATTACTAGATCATACTTTTTGTTAGATAGATGTTCCGTTAAAGGACAGGTTGAAAAAACATGCTCTTCACCTTTAAAGGCTCTTGACCTACATAATTTGTATGTGTGTTCTTCTATCAAAGTTGCACTTTCTATCTTGAGTCCATGTGACCATATAGTAATTAGTACACACCATCCAATTTGCATTCTTCACATGCGCTCTTCTCTGCAAAGATTAATCCACGTATAGTACTTTTTAGCCTAAGTCCATGTGACCATATAGCAATTGGTATACATTATCCAATTTGAATGTTTGGTAATTGCATATTTACATTCTTTATTCTTCTCGAATTAGTTATGAAAGTAGATATATTGTCTAATTGGACTTGGAGTTTTGCTGTATGTTGTTGTAGTCATATTCCAATTTCTAAATATCAACTTTGACCTTCAATTCAATTCAAAGCAACTACCTAACAACTAAAAGAAATTTTATTACAAAGTATAAAAATGAGTTGACTATGATAACTAATAGCTTAGCTGTATATTTATAATGTATTTCTATAATTTGATGGTTGCCCCAACTTTCTAGACATTCATTATAATAATCAATAACTTAGGTCTATATTTATAATATATATCTATAATTTTTAAAAAAGATCTACACCCTCACCAAATTCTCTACATGCACATAGAAAATTAGAAAAATTAGAATTGTGGCAGATATCAAAAACATGGCACATGTACTAAGTTGTATAGTTTATTTTCTCTGGCCATAGATACACGTAGTAAAATTGGCAAGAATGCGGGTATATAAAGATGTTCTTGAAACCTTTGATTGTTGTGCATTCTGTAAAAGATTTCACTTAGTTAGAATGCTATGTACCTTTATTTCTAATTTCCAATTTAAATAAAAATATTAATGAAACCAATAACCTCTCGTACCTAATATTATTCAACGTTATGGACTGATAGTTAACCTCTCTGTAAAAATTAAATAAAACTGCATGAAATATCCGGTGACCAATTTACGACCGATTGTTAGCCTCTCGAAGTAAAATCGAAAACATGAACGGCATGAGGTCCCCTTTTTCTTAAAAGGGCAAAAAGTACGGTATTCTCTTGACATCACAAAGCCCATACACGCCTCGTGTATGTATATGAGCATCGACGAAGCTGCCGTAGAGTTAGCGCCGCATAGGCATTGATTCGATTAGGCACCACTCTCTGATTTGGGGGCAGTTGGGCGTTGCTGCTCTGCAGCCACCATCGTCCATGGCGATCTGCTGCTGCAGGTCTTAATGCTGTCAGGCAGGGGATCTGTCGGCCATAATGGCTATGCAGGAGAGGATGGCCCTGGACTGCAGGGCCGCACACAGAAAAGTAGTTACAATCGTTTCTCACATCATACTCGACACAACAATTGCGAGGGAGGGCTGCAGAGGAGAACGTTTTGAAATGATGTCATCCTGGTTGCATCAATTTATTTATGAAACTGAAATTTAAACTTTATTATGTTCATTTTCAGGTCATTTATATAAAAGCAATAAAATACAATTGATTACCCTTTAGCATGTCGGATTAACAACGTTACCGTTGTAGCGGCCGACCACGAAATCAGAGCAATGTCATTGTTATAACATAAGGTTTATCATGGTTATCCAACAATTGAAGATGCAGTTTCCAACCATAAATACTGTGTACAGGCAGACTCAATAATAAAACTCTGACTCAATAATAAAACTCTGAATGGCTGCAGTTGGACGGCCGATCAGAGACTGTCAACCGTGATTGGTGCTTGCCTCTTATTATTACACCCTGGCAGTTGCAGGTGCCTGGATCTATTCTTTTGTATAAAAAAATTTGAGCGCTTCGTGTAACAACGCTGTCCTTAAACCTTATCAGGCACCACCTTAGTCCATCGAATACTAACTTGGACACAGAACTCAAGTGAATTACATCTTAAACATCATTAATTTATGCTTTAAATACGACAAAAGGTCAAAGTTCTAGGTGTTAGGTATAGTCTTCGACAATATACATAGTTACAAACACATTACAATAATCAAATCATCGTAGGCCCTTTTGTTTCTCCCTTGTACCACTTATATGAACACTATACGGACTACAGTATCTAGATGGTAGTTTCTGAACACCGGGTAGTTTCGGGTACCTGCACTAGTTAGTGTTCCACTTATACAAACACAATGTCCCCATAGCATAGCTCGTGTTAATAATGAAGGATAAACCCCAAAGCGTTGAACTACGAAATAATCCCATGGTCTTACACAGTAGAATAAAGAGGAACACAATAGCCCCTTCAACTTGTACACGGAACTGTCAATCTAATATCATTCAGAAAACACAAAAACCGAAGGAAAGAGAGCAGGCCACCGTCAATTCTGTTATACTATTTAGAGTTCTCTTATCCTTTTGTGTTTGTGTTTGTTTTCCCCGAGACAAACCCGTGTCGTCCCCCTTAACACACGGTCTCTATCGCTTAGCCGTCCGATAGATTCGTCCTCTTCTGTTGAGCTGTAACAAAATAGGCTTTTGGTTTTACAATCTCGTATATGTTATTAGGCTTTATGATGGGTTATCAGGATCCTCTGATACTCCTCCGTGATAATTACCGTTTTCGGTCTGGCTGCATTTGATAGTGAATAGTGAAAGTCAACAGATCGACGTTTTCTGTCTTTCCCAACAGTGAAATAGGAACCGCGACGTGGTCAACATCTTGGTAGTTCTTCAAAGAAACTAAGCAAGAGCTTCCTCTCCTTATTCCTCGAGCAGGGGCACCGGTTAGGGTCATTTTTGGGCTTTACACTTCTTCAATTTATGTTACAGTGGTTACTGTTAGAGTTTCAAGGTGTACTTGTAATTTCGTTGGAAATGGAACTTGGAATCACGAGAGGGTCCCAGTCACGTGTTCACAATTAATTTTTGCATGTGAGTTTCACTGAAAACCAGGCTCGGTAGCTCTGGATGCGTGGATCTCAGACATGACCGGGCAACGCTGTTTAGCTTTGAACACCCCGCACCTACTACCCGCCTTACGAGTTGGAAGTACTATTGAAACCTTTGAGCATTCTTTTGAACCACGCTGTTAAAATCGCCCCTCGATTCGACCAATTTTGCCGGAGATTATATCTTACCGTAGAATTTACGAACAAATTTCAAGAGTCAGTGAGGCATTCCTCACACTAGCTTCTAGCGTAGAATTTACAAACAAATTTTACATGTCATACTTTCTATCCAAAGGGGTATGCTTGGATCAAGGAACTAACGTGTATAAGTCATGAAAAATGGGGTGTTCTTTTCTTGGAAACTAATTAAGAAAAAAAGGTTATCTTCATCATTTAGAAACTTGATGCTTAATTTGTGACATGTTTCATAGGTGAAGGAGCAAAAGCTTAACCTCTTCTTTTCTAATAGCTACACTTGAGGTGGAACCAAACCTAATAATTTGAAAAATTAATACCTTATCATCATTCAAAATGATGACCTACCCAACATTATGACCTATTAGTTTTAAAAACTATGATCAAGATTTCTAGTTAAGGCATTTATGTAAAGTTTCAATCTTATTAGATGGTAAAGGCATATAAAGTTCCAAATACCTATGGTTTAACTAAATTCATCATAGACTTGAAATAGTAATATCTCCAATGAGGTGTTAACTTAGGGGTAAAATTCTTAGCATAGAAACTTTAGGTCACACCTTTCATTTCAATAAGTAACAATGAGTTTCAATTTTAGTAAAAGAAACTCTGAAATTATACTATTCATAGGTCCAATAAAGTCTCAATGGATGCAAGTAAAATTTCAATTTTAGTTTTAGTCTATTTTAGCATATGCATACAAGGTCAATGACATAGTACCTCAAGTAGTTCAAAATAGTCTAATAAAGCAATTTAAGGTTTACATGTTTCAATAGATATCTTAATGAGGCATAAATCAAATTTCCTTAGGGTAGGTGCCTTGTGGTAGTGTAAGCTATAA
>MNCI01000002.1:66779-77625 GCA_015680685.1 Gnetum montanum
TCTTCTTCTTCTTCTCATAAGAGCATTACACCACCTAGGGATCATACTAGAAACAGTCGGCAATCTAAAACACATAACCAAAATCAGCCAATTCCTCAACAATATAGGGTGGTATATACTCATCCCAATGAGTATATACCCAATTTTACTTTTATCTTCCATCAGGATGAACAGATGCACTGGAGAGACTTACAAGGTAACATAGTGTTACCTCCAGATCATGCAGTCCCCAACATGCTCCTCCGTGCCTTGATACAGATCAGCATGACTCAACTCTATGTTGAATACGTTGCGACAAATTTTGATATGAGGGATTACCATCCCACAGTGGCACAATGTTCAAGGGACTCAAGGCAGGAGAGCCAACATCTGTTGTTGAAGGGCAAAGAGGTCCTGCACGTCCTAAGTGAAATTGGAGATGGTGAACCACTTATAATGGGTTCTCTGTCAAAATATGTTTCCCCTCCTAACAAAAGTGAAGAGGTGAGGTATCAGAACCTACGCTCCACGATACACAACCATGGTTCTGATCCCCATGAACACCAACTATTCACAGAGGATACAACAACACATGACAAGGACGAGCACTCAGATCGTCATCACCATTGGGGTCGAAGCTATAGAAGAGAAGGGAAGAAACATCATCATGGTGATGGTTCTCCTTCTTCTTCCCCTTCAACACATCATACACCCTCTCCTTCCACATTGGGGCGTAGTCATCAAGAGCATAACAGTGAGGATAAAGGTAAGCGAGATGAGAGACCTCGACGAGAGAGTTGAGAGAGAGTACGAGGGAATTCTAGAGAATCAAGGCATGAATGAAGGGAAAGTAGGGAACAATGTAGACATCATAGACGTCATGAAAGAGATGATCATGATGAACCCCTAATTGCCACCCAAAGCATGCTAAACATAACGAAGGCTATAAGAATCCCAACAAGGCATCAAAAGGACAATCGGATCAAGCACTTAGACATGAACAACATCCCATGGTTTGAAGGGGGATACAATGTTGATCCAAAAAATCATTTATAGGCATTCCATGATGATTGCATCTTGCAAAACATAAAAAATGAGTGGAAAAAACTAAAGTTATTTCCTAGGACACTCATCAAGGAAGCAGAGAGTTGGTACCGGTCCTTAGAGCCAGAAACCATCAGGAGGTGGGGTACGATGTTAGAACTCTTCAACGATAAGTATCAAACGTACTCCAAAGTGTCTAACTTGCATAAGTAGATCCAAGGATGGAAGAAAGGAAATCATGAACCCCTTGATGCTACCATGGGTCGCTACTACGCATTGTTACATTGTTGCCCGGGCCATGGTTATGCCATGGTTACGCATAGAGGGATCAACTCTGCCACATCGTAGATGGGCTAAGGTATGAAACTAGGAGAACCCTTGGGACTTATGCCCAATGGAGACTATCAGAACTTAGATCCCATGAAGTTCATCGCTTGTTGGAACAAGTAGCCAAAGAAGAAGGGGAGCTATGAAAAAGGAAAAGTGTGGAAGAATATAACCGTGATCCCTCTCGAAAGAAGGGAGTGAGATTTTGCGATGAAGAGGATGAGTCACCACTCGAAGAGTTGGTGAACATAAAAACCTTGCCACTCCAAAAGCTAACGATAGAAGTATCAGCTAAGGTGGATGAAATATGGAGCTCCTTAGATAGTAAAATTGAAACTGTCCTAAAGATTGTAGAGGTGTCTAGGGAGGAATGAAGTAGTAACAAGGATAAGAAAAAGCGGAGAGATTCAGGCCTTGCACATGACAAGGGTAAGGGGAAAATAACTATCTCTGATGAGGCTGTGGATTTGGATTCAAACAATGACGGTGGATGTTAGATCTGCCAATATGACCATCCTAAGGGATGTTGTCCAATCATCTCACATCTACAAGAGTCTGGGGTGTATGCACTAAACCCAAGACTCAATAGATGGCAGACACCCTATAGGTTACCTTATCCTCAAGGTAACCCAAGACAATTCCACCAATCATTGAAGTACTTTCCAAGTGGAACTCCACCACAACCCATCAGGCAACATTAGCAGTGGCAATACCCACAGTCATGGGGGATGCCACCACTGACACAACAATACCCTTATTGACAACCCGATTCTTATGGCTACTACATGCAGCAGCCGATTCCTCCAAGTGATCCTATGGGTTACGCAACTCCACAATGTCACTACCCAGTTCGAGAATATTATCAGACTTCCCCTCCTAGAAGGGACACTCCACATGTATATCATCCTCCAAATCCATCTGCACCTCTCATGCTGGTAGCTCCACCACCAACCGCTCCAACAATGGCAAGGGTATTTCCCACTCAACCGCAACAACCCAATATCATGAGGGCTTGCAATCCTCAATCCTCAGTTGTTCCTGATAATTTTATACTGAAAAGACCTTTCTTCAGGACCAACAATCCAACTAAGCCCTCACCCTCACAAGCGGTTGAACATCTAAACACCGTTGTACCAAATAAGGTTTCGGGACCCCCTTCAAACAAAAAATCACGCCTAATGCACACGGTTATGTTAACACATACTGTAATTGAATGGATTAAGGTAGGCCACCTTCCCAAGAAATTATCTGATCCTGGGAGCCCCCTAATTTATCTTCGGGTTGCCTCATAAGGCTCTTCTTGACTCAGGCTCCGAAGTCAACTTAATCTCACAAGAATTGTATAAAACCTGGAACCTGCCCCCACTCAAGAAGAGCAATATTCGCTTAGAGATGGCTGACTAGTCCATCACTTTCCCTTTGGGATAGGTTGAGGACATTGTTACCACCATGGGTGGTTGGTCATACCCAGCTGATTTCTTGGTGATCCAAATAAACAATGACAAAGGGGACTTCCCAATTATAATGGGAAGAGAATGGTTGAGCACAATAGACGCATGCCTAGGAATTCGCAATCTTTCCCTAGAAATATCCAAGAAAAATATTTTTGGAAAGATTAAGAGGAAGAGAGTTCCATGCATCACATATAGTGACACAGGGTGCCATTGCATGCAGAAATCATGGGTGATGCGAATTTTAACATTGCCTGCATGCAATCAGTATGCACAAGATATTGACATACAAAAGTGCCTATATGCAGCATCCACACAACAAGAAAACACCCAGTGGCTGATGGCTGATCAAGGGAGCAACTTGATAACATGCATAGAACTAACTGAGGGGATAACTAGTGCTTACATTGAAAGCACAGATGTACTAGAGCAAGTTCATTTCCAACTTCCATCCCTTAACTTCGAAAACATTAATTGGGGGAAGTTGGAGATTCCTAAGGAATTTAGACAAGAGCCCCTAGACCTAAAACCATTTCCCACCAGTTTGGAATACATGACCCTTGAAAATGAAAAACCAGTAATTGTCAATGCAAAACTTATCCCCAAGAAAAAAGAAAGCCTATTGAAGGTGATCAATAAATGGTCAAAAGCCTTTGCTTGGTCATACCCCTAGATAATCGAAATAGACCACCAACATAGGATTTACACGGACCCCTCCATGAAGCCTTGGAAGCAACCATAGAGACGATTGAACCCAAAATTGAAAAAAGTAATGAAAGAAGAGATAGAACAACTCCTCAAGGCTGGGTTCATATACCCCATTGTTGATAGTGAATGGGTTAGTCCTTTGGTAATTGTGCATAAGAAAGGAGGCAAATGGATGGTATGTATAGATTTTAGGCTACTGAACATGGCGACATTCAAAGATCATTTTCCATTGCCGTTGATCGACCAAGTCTTGGACACTATAGCGGGGCATCACTATTATATTTTTCTGGATGGGTATAGTGGATATAATCAAATACGAATAACACTAGAAGATCAAGCTAAAAAAACATTCACTAATCCCTAGGGAACATTCGCATATAAGGAAATGCCATTTGGCTTGTGCAATGCCCCCACCACATTCCAACGTTTAGTCCTAAGCATATTTCAACAACAAATAGGAAATAGAGTGGACGTCTTTATGGATGACTTCTCCACTTATGTGACAAGGTTTGATCAAGCCCTAGATCAGTTAGAGTAGGTGTTGAAATGATGCGTTGAAACCAATCTAAAGCTCAACTGGTAGAAAAGCCATTTGATGGTTCAAGAGGGTGTAGTACTGGGGCATAAGATCTCACAATCAGGAATAGAGGTAGACCCGAAAAAAGTAAAGGTTATTCAAGGAATCACTCGACAACCAGAAATGGTCAAAGATATTTGGTCATTCCTTGGACACACTCACTACTACAGGAGATTCATTAGAACTTCTCCAAGATTGCCAAACCATTGGTAGAATTAACGAAAAAAGATGCACCCTTCGAATGGACCAGGGAATGTGAATGAGCATTCCAAACTCTAAAACAAATTCTTGTGGAAACCCCTATTCTACAAGCCCCCGACTGGTCTAGACCATTTCACGTAATGACCAACACATCTAATTATGCCTTAGAAGCCGTACTAACATAGTTAGATGAATAGAAATGCCCTTATTACATCCACTGTGCGAGTAAGAGTATTGCTGGTGCACAACTCAACTACACAACTACTTAAAAGGAATTAATGGCTGTAGTGTTTACACTAGATAAATTTAGGCGCTATGTGTTGGGCTACAAAGTGTACATTCATATAGATCATAGTGCAATTCAGTTCCTCATGAACAAGCTAATGGTTAGCCCTCGTATTATATGTTGGTTGGTAATTCTTCAAGAGTTTGATTTAACAATAGTAGATCGAAAAGGCATCGAGAACGTTGTTGTTGATCATTTATCTCGGTTGCGTTGGGACAACAAAGAGGATGAATATGCCATATCTGACCACTTTCCTAATGAAACCCTCTTTGCCAGTGTAATAAATAACCAACCCATGGGAAAAAATTGGTATAGTTGTATTCTCACTTATCTCCTTTCCCAACAAACACCACAGGGGTTGGACTTTAGGAAGAAGCAATGGTTTCTTCATAAAACCAAGTACTTCATGAAAATCAAGGGACAACTCTATAAAGTCTGTCTTGATGGTTTGGTTCAATGGTGTGTGCCCAATGCCGATCAATTAAGAGTTCTCCAAGATGCTCATGAGGGTCCTTGTGGGGGCCACTATGCAGGGAGAAGAACGACCATTAAGATCCTGCTTGCAGGATATTACTGGCCAACGCTATTTTGGGATGCCCATCAGTTTGTCCAATCCTGTGAGCACTATCAACGGGATGGTGGAATGACTACTAGAATGAAGGATCCGCAACAATGGATTCAACCCTTAGAACCCTTTGATATTTGGGGAATAGATTTTATGGGGGCCTATTACACCGATGTCCAATGGGAAAGCTTATATCATTGTTGCTGTTGACTATTTAACCAAATGGGTTGAAGCAGCTGCTGTAACAAATTGCACATCATCCACAGTTGCACAATTTGTACAACAACAAATCGTAAATAGGTTTGGTGTGTCACGTGCACTCATCTCTAATAATGGAACACATTTTACAGGTGCAACCTTTCGAAAGTTGATGCAACGCTTAGGGGTGGAACATAAATTGACCACACTTTATCACCCCTAAGCCAATGGCCAAGCTGAGGTCACTAATCGGGAGATTATGAAAATATTAATGAGAACAATTAGCAAATTTAGGCGAGATTGGAGCACAAAACTGAATGACACTCTCTGGGTGTACTGCTTCACTTGGAAACTCCCTACAGGCTACTCCCCCTATGAGTTGATGTACGGAAAACTCCCAAAACTTCCAATTCAAACGGAGCTCCGTACACTATCCATGGCATGTGACCTCTACCTTGATCTTGATCTAGCA
The DNA here is from genome assembly GCA_015680685.1 of Gnetum montanum. Lineage (NCBI taxonomy): Eukaryota > Viridiplantae > Streptophyta > Gnetopsida > Gnetales > Gnetaceae > Gnetum > Gnetum montanum. The sequence goes on from MNCI01000002.1 coordinate 72,588, forward strand.
TAAAAACAATGATTGGCATATCTAAACATGTTAGATGAGAATCGATTGGTTGCCCTATCATCAAACAAGATACACAAGGCATACAACAAACAACGTCATGACTTAGAAATTCGAAAGGTTAAATACCAACCTAGAGACAAGGTCCTTTACTAGAATCCTGCACATGTACCACAACGTATGAAGTTTCAAACATTGTGGAAAGGACCCTACATTATCCATACAACCTTTCCCTTGGGAGCCATGACAATATACAAGCCTTAAACCCCTAATAAAAGATTACTAGTCAATGTGAAACAAACCAAACCTTTTCATGAACTACGAACAACCAGTGCAACTCACACCTCTGGTAGCGGACAACAACGCTCCTTATTTTGGATCTCTCCCTTTCCATTCAGTCATGGGGGAGATAGCAACCTGTGCTAATAAATTGGGGCCCTAAGTTCTTTTTAAGTTTTTTTTTTACACATTTTTGTTTTACACATTTTTGTCTTACACGTTTTTGTTTTACACATTTTTGTTTTAAAAATTTCTTTAACTTTTCTTGTTTTTGTTTTACAACATCATTATAATTTTTCATCATTTTCTGTGTGTGTGTGATGCATCCTGTAATTTTGTCACCAATAAGTGTTCTGAATGATGGTATGAACTATTTTCATATTGATTGCTAATGTTTGGTTTTTACCTTTAAGTTATGATGTTGATACTAAGGTATGTTTCTTTTGATATAGCAGGAAATGAGTTCACTTCATCCATACATCCACAGATTTCTATGGTCTCTCTCGACTTGGAAATGTATAGTTCCTTCTAAATGAGAACTATAATGAATTGGTGGCTGGGCATTTCTCAAACTAACGAAGGACTCACGGATTGAAAAGGGTGTGACTTCAAGGGAACTTGATGCATTTGTGTTGGCCATTCTCTTGGGTGTTTGGATGTTTTCTTTTTGAGTTTTGTTACCGTTTTGATGTTGTCACATTATTGGGAAGCTGAGCGAATAAAAATAAGAAAGTCTTTGCATGGTGTGGTTCTCATGCATAAACACATAAAATAAAAAAAAATAAAAAAAAACAAACAAAAAGAAAAGAAAAGAAAAGAAAATAAATAAAAATAAAAAATGTGAGAATTCAAAGCACACCCCTTAGAGGGAATAATTCCTTGGGCTATAAGCACTGGTTATGGAACTTAAAATAAAAAGGTTCCCTCTAACTAAGGCCCTTCTCGCTTCCCATTCTCTCCTCCTTTGTTTCTTCGTAATGGTGGTGGCTCTTGGAGAAGGCATTCTTGTTGCTTCAAGAGGATGGATTGACTAAATGCATTAATTTGAAGTCACTGGAAGTGGTATGTTTGAGGCCAGACTTGGAATGGGATCTACTAAGTCACATTAATCATGAAACACATAGGGGACTGTACACCACCTTGTTCTTGGGACTCCATTCCATTCTCTTTTCTCCATCCTTCTCTCCATTGTTCACCTCATTGCCGGTTGTACCATTAGTGTATATATTTTGGTTGAGGCATTGTTTTCTTTTTGGTAAATTCTTGAGGTTAAGAATTTAACTCTTGTTCCAAATGCCATTCCCAGGGCCTATGGACTCTTTGAATGTGGGTTTGTCAGGGCATTAAGGGCATGAGCCTACTTTGGGGAGGACCCACTGACATTCCTATTTGGTGCACTAGTTAAATTCTTTCTCTTAACATTTTTGCACTCAATTTAATTTTGTTCATTTCCATCTTGACATCCATTTCATCGATGTTTTAGCTATCTCTTTTTATCCATCTTTCTTATTCCTTCTCTTTTTCCATTCTATCGCTACCGGAGGTTCGTGATTAGCCATGGGGGTACGGGGCCCAATTTGTTCGATTTTCTCCTAACCCCTACACCTTCGGTAGTCACCAATATTATATCTCCAGATCCTCAATCAGCCATACCACAACCTAGTCAATGGACCTTTCACTACAACAAGGTATCAACTACATGAAAAATTCATTTACCTTTGCTAATATAAAGATTGTGTTGTGTTTGCAGATGGAAATCATACAACAATGGATTAGATCTGAAGGGAACACTTGGAATGGAGCAGTGTTGAAGCAGCTATGCAAGGAGCAAGATCAATGGCACACTTATTGATGGACAACAAAATGCACAATCTTGGCATTGGCAGTAGCAAAAATTCTTTCTCTCTCTTTCTCAGCTACCAAATAAGGCCTGATGTCAAATGTAATAAGGTGTTCACTCTTGTTGTGATGAACACCAGTCCTGTCTTATCTTGTAATGATGATCTATTCACATGTCACCCATTAGTTCCATTTGAGTTAATAATCCCATACCATCCCAATATTTTGTAAGAAACTCAAGGACAAGTTTTCATTCAGTCATGGGGGTAGGATGGGACGCGATATCGCAACATGTGATATCACGTATGTGATATCATGGTGCACCGCCAGGTCTAGAAATAAGAGGTGGCTCTCCCTTGTTTTGGAGTCTAGATCTAGATTGTAGGGAAACTCTGGCAGTTTGACCTGTCTAGAGATAGAATATTTTCCATGTGCCCGTAGTAGAAGCTTCAAAGTGAACGGATCTTTATTCGAGTAACCATTGTACTTGAAGACAAGTTTTTGTATGGCAATAAAGACAAACTTCTTGGATAAACCTTGTAGTGCATGGAATAGGCTAATTAGGATTTTATTTAATGTTATTTATTGTTTATAATTTACATGCTTTCTTAGTTATTAATTCTTTCTCAACCCTTCTCTCCTAGTTAAGTGCCTTAGTATGACCGCTTTGAGTACGTGCGTTACGCTTGGTGATCCCAGCAACGATTAGCGTTTGGTAACCAAGGTTGCATCGGTTTAGAGTGTGAACGGTAAGTGGGAACGGATGTTGACACTAGGTTAATTAAGGTTTAGTTAGTTAGTTAAAGTTAGTTATTTAGTCTCTTCAACCCTTTACCTTATCAACATATGAGATAAAACAGAAAAGACAGAAAAATCATATACTTAGTTGTAGAGGAGGTGGAAACCTCACCACAAGTTATGGTCCAATTGTGATTTTTTATATGAAGTATTTACATATGTTTGACTATAAGAAACAATCATATGATGTCTTTTGATTAATGCATAATGTGTAGATAATTATGTATTCTATGTGTAATATGTGTAGGGGCCTTGTGACGTAACAATAATATGTTTTTCTCTATTTTGTTATTGTGTATAAGGTTGCATATGCATAATGTGCTTGATGTATTGTGATGGTTGTAACCTTACCATTAGTCATCTGCATATTGGTTTATGATATTATGTGATATGTGTGTGATGTGATGTGCAGGATTTTATAGCACAAGTTGTTATCATTGTTGGTATTATGCATGTGGATGTCTAATATTAGTATATATGGACTATTATTCTTAAGGTAGTCTAGTATGAATTCTTGTTGATTGTTCATATGACATGCACTACCTACATTGATTCTTGAGGCTTAAGCGAGCCTAAATGATGTGTGAGATCACAACAATGCATGTAGCATACATTACTCATAGTTGATCATGTTAGAAGAAAAAGTGTTGTTATTTTATTAAAAAGAATTGATGGATATACTTGTTTTTAGCCTTAATTTTTCATCGTTATACATTATTTTTCATTTTTTATAATTAAAAAATGATTTTTCATCAATCCCAAATATGGCCTCAATCTTTTTCTATAATTATGATGGTCATACATTGATCATCAGCATCATAATTTTAGCCTTATCCTAACAAAATGGGGTTAGCTACATGAGTTATTTTTTGTATTTTATCTCCATGAAGGCCTAAATTCTTATTTATTTGTAGTTTATTCAAATATTTTTTTGATTATTATTTCTCATGTCTTCTTTGGTCTTCCTTTCGATGGCTTTCCTAAAAAAGTGATGTAGCAACCTTTGTTTATAGGATCATTGTATGATCTTCTTTACACATGTTCAAATCATCTAAGCTCTCATTTTTATAGCTTATTTGAAATAAAACTACTTGAAATATTCCTCTAATGTTTGTATTATGTAGTTTATTTCTTTTAGTAACATTGAACATCCATCAAAGCATTCACATTTCTATTAACTAATTTGTTGTTCATGTCTCTTTTGTACTACCAAACATTCAGTACCATATGAGATAGCAAGCTGGATTATTATCTTGCAAAATTTTTCTTTTAATTTTATTGGTATTATTTTATCACATAGAACACCACTAGCCTATCTCCATTTTGAATATCTTGCCTCAATTCTATTTCTAATATCTTTATTAATTAACCATCTAATTGGAATATTGATCCTAGGTAGTGAAACTATTTGTAGTGAGGGGATTTTTACCTTGAATTATTACTTCTATTTCACCATTGTTTATGTTCTTATTAAAATTTCATTCTATATATTTTGTCTTACTTTTGCTAATTTTTAAACCTTGTGATAGTCATACATTGATGTCATTAACCATTTTTGATGCAACAAAAGCTTACTATGAATTTGTTCTCTCAAGTTGAGTATCCATCTTTTCAAGTCTTAATTTCTTTCTATTTTAGTATTACTTTATCCCATTTTTCCGATCTTTATAAAGATCCATTGGAACTTGGTTTAGATTTTCATCCTATCAAGTTAAGCATTCATCACATCCTTTTTTATGCTCTTTCAAGGTTGTCAATACAAGGTAAACATTTTCTACTAATTTTCTCAAATCTACCATTGTCTACAATAATGTATTACAATTATCAATGCTACAAGTTAAGGTACTCCTCAAGGTGAATCCAAGGATATCAAGTTTGTTGAGTTTCAACTTGTAAATTTCAAGTCATAGTAGAAGAATAGTTTCACCATGACTTATGATAAACTCATGGTATTGTAGGTTTCCAAACCATAAGCTCATCATAACTTGTGGTATTGCAGACATTCATTTTCTTTAGATCATAACTTGTGGTTTGTTCACAGTAAGTTACCATAACTCATGACCAAGTTGTGGTTTTGACCATGACTTGTGGTTAACGTAAGATCATCAACTACTACTCATGAATG
>MNCI01000002.1:78577-93009 GCA_015680685.1 Gnetum montanum
TTATGCTTTTAAGCAAATTATATGATTTGTTTATCTAGGCCCTATTTGTGGATTTGTGAGCTTGTTATGAGATTTTCTTATGTTAAGATTTTTCTTTTGCTATGATTTTGATGATTGAATTTGTTATCTAATTTAGCTTAGCATTATTTTTAAATATTTGCATGATTTTAGATGTAGCACTATCCTAGAATAGGTGCACTAGGTGAAATGTTACATTATATTTTTTAATAGTATGGTAAAACTATAAAATTAAAATATACATGTAAGTTGATGTTAAGAAAATAGTGTTAGATAAAAAATAAATAAAGTAAAAGCTAATGAAAGCATAGTTTAACTATTAATTTTGTTGCTTAAGTTTGAGTTGTACTTTGAGGAAGCATTATATTCTTATAAAGTATTACGAAAATATCATATTCACTCTATGTTCTTGTGATAGATATAGTTAATGTTTTAACATTAAATATAGTTTAATTACATGTATAAAGAATCAAGAACTTTGTTAGACTAATTAATTTATAAAAAATACATTAGTGGTAATAAATGTTTAGAATTTTTTATAGTAAATGATGAGTAATAAGAGTCCCCTACACCTAACCATATGAATGATAAGCTTTCATGCATGATCTAGCCAAATTTCATGAACTTAGAATTAGATGGATGCCTTAGATAGCAAAGCACTAGAATGTTGATCATGATCTTTCCAATCATACTTATGTTGGTTCACTTAGTATGATTAAGTGTGATTGAGGTACATGATGCTTATTATTAAAATATTTTAAAAATGAAAGTATTAAAATATAAAGGTAATTAATCTATATGTAGAGAAGTAATCAGCCTAAGAATAAAGCATCAGTTCCCGAATTTTTGTACATATCCTAAACATGTAATAACATTGTTGGGTTACCAAGTATTCATTATTGGATGTACTAAGTATTTGTTGCTGGGATTACCAAATGATAGTACATTATGCTCAAAGTGGTCATGCTTTGCACATTTACCACAAAGAAGAAAATCTTAACTTCTACAACACAAAATTCTATGATTCTAGCTAACAAAAATGATCAAACGATGCCATAAATGCGGTGGGTATACAAATTTATATAGAAAGAGACAGAGACTATGTTAATGTATATGCATTGATGCATCAAAGAATGCATTAATGTAGACATGGTGATAAGACCATATTGATGCAATTGATCATTTTAGTATTTATCATATCCTTACAACTGAGTAAAAACACATCCTTGAGTTAACAAAAGAGGAAAAAGTTGATTACAAAATTGAAGAAGTATGGGATTGACTAACTGACTAACTAACTAACTTAGATATGAGTGCCACATTACAACTAAATCATTCGAGTGCTTACAACTATACTTAATAAAATTTTGACACATTACAAAATTTTGAATAGCTAGGATGTACAAAATTGGCACGAAGTAGATGCTCTAGATGATGTCAAGAGGTGGTGGCTCTTGCTACTTCAGTGGTCACTCCTACTTTCCTTACCCTACTACTCTCACTATTTCTTCTAAGACTTTCAAAGTATCTAATAATCATTTTATCTTCTTCTTCTTACTTTTGGGATCATAATAATCTAGGCAACATCACCTAGATTTCATGGTATTGGCACATTCCTAGGGTAAGACAAAGAACGAAATAACTCTTTTATGTTGAAACACTAGGTTGTGAATTTCTTGCATTCAATTTCAAATGCTTGTATGGTGTTTTGTAGAAAATAGCGATCTACCATCCTTCTAGCTAGGTTCTCTATGATAGATTGTTGATCTTCAAATCTCATTTTGAGAACCTTAAGCTTTGTATTAGCCACTTCTAGCTTTTTCTTAGTCTCCTTGTAGAGCTTGAACTTAGGCTCATATAGGAGATATGAGTTGGATACCTACTTTTCCAACTCTAATTATAGCTATGTAGCAGTTAACATTATCAATGTTTCATAAAGAAAATTGATGAGCTTCATATATTCAGTCATCTCTTCTATTTGTAGGTCCTTCATGTGGATCTCCACATGATTGTACAAGTTTAGCCCATCAAAGATGGATTTCCATATGTCTACTCATTGTTAGAGCTACTAAAGGGTATCATTCATTTTCATCTTAGTTAATTTCATCTCTTTAAAAATGCTCACTTGGTCCTTGTAATGATTTTTCATCTTTTCATATTTCAAAGCCTCATTATTCTAGGTAGGGATCTTGATGCCTAACTTTTTTCTAATGGTCTGCACCTCCTCCATTACTAGATTGATTTTTAATTGCTAACCTTTTGATATCATGATTTATCTTGGTAAGTTACTTCTATTGATGCTTAAGGTATTCCTCCATTTGTTCTTTCTACTTCTCTATCTTAAGCACATGTTGATGCTCCTTGATTAGGTTCTTATTTTCTTGGTCCACTTGGATGAGATCATTATTCATTCTATGTAATATTACATTTGATAATGCTACATCTTAGATGATCTTTCTTTCTCTTCTTTGATCTTGTTTATATTTCCTAAAGCTTTTAGAAGGCTTCATCCCTTATTATTTTGGTCGAAGAATGATTGGATTTGACAAGAAAGCTTTGAGTTCAACAACATTAGTTACCAACCATTGATTAATGTTGTTAGCCTACTGTAGTTGCATTTTTACCACTAATCGCTTGCCCCTTGTTTTTAGTAGCTCTAACTGGGTAGCTGATATATCTTCTAAAATATTGAATATCTCCAAAATTAGTTACCTAATACCTACTAGTCTTTCTAGCATTTCTTTTGCTTATTTACAATTATTCTCATAGATCCAATTCCTGTAGATATTAGGATATTTACCATGATAGAAATGCCAATTATAGAACCTTTAGTATTTTATAATTCTATTTGTCACCACCTCTACTACTATCTCCTACCCCTTATGTGGTATGATAACCATTGATGAGTCATGTTTAGTTGGCTGCGTCGACTGGGCCTCGTCAATGAGGCCTAGTTGATGCATCTTTCCATGCATCGATGAGGCCTCGTCAATGTAGTGTTGTTTTTGGCTATAAATATGCACTTGGAATTGCATTTATGGAAAGTAGAGATTGTATTTGTAGTGGAGATCTTGTAGTTTTTCCATTTGATAGTTAGAATTTTTTCCTTGAGTGCCTGCAGTAGGAGTCGTTGAGTGTACAGATCTTTATTCGAGCATTGTTATACTTAAGCATGATAGTGTGTGCAACAATAAAGATGAGCTTTCTAATAAACCTTGTAGCACTTTGGATAGATTAGATATTTCATTTATGCATTTAATGTTCTCAATTAGTTGTTAAATTTTTTCCATTAGTTATTAAATATTTTTCAATTATTACATTAATGAAGTAATTAAGCTAGATAGATTACACACATAAGTATGATCACTTCGAGCATAACACATATTCGCTTGGTAATCCCAATAGTGTTATTGCTTGGTCACCCAATAGTGGATATGTGGGTTTAGGACGTGTATGGAAAGTAGGATTGGATGCTTATGTTAGGATTAGTTAAATGATAGTTAATGAGTTAATTTTAATTAGTTAATCCAATTACTTTTATCTACATTTTGAGCACCAAACTATAAAACACAAAATGATAAAATTTGGATGCCTCAGTTACATTAACCATACCAACAAACATCACAAGTGTAATTGTGAAGACAATGATTAATCTTAAAGCTAGATTCACTTCCTAAAGGACTAGTGCATTAGAACCAATAAAGTCCATGGAATTCGATTGAATTGTGCATGAACGCTTTGTGATTCATATGGTTGGATGTAGAGGTACCTTGCTGCTCATCATTAGTGCTGTTGCTGGGGACTTTGTTTGTGAAACATGCACTATTTAGGTTTAAGTGAATACCATTAATATTGTTGTATGAACCTCAAGGTCAATATCATTCTCACTATACATAGAATTCTAAAAGCACACTAATAATTTTATTTTGTTTTGTTTTGCAAAATGTCTTATTCTTCTCGCAAGCATGAAGATACCAAACCACCGATCCCACAAGAATGCAAGGTGGTATACACTCATCTAGATGAGTTTGTACCAAAATTCACCTTCATCCTATCTCAGGATGAATAGATGTAATGGGATGATATGAAGGGCAATGTCATCTTGCCCCCCAATCAATCTGTGCCCAGGATGCTATTCAAAATCCTTAAGAAGTTGGGCATAGCAGATCTTCTCAAAGAATACGTTGTGGATGAATATGACACTCAAACTACTATTCCACTAAAACACAACACAAACGAGATCAAAATTAGGAGAAACTCCATGAAGCTACAAAGGGAAAACATTACACCAATCCATTATTCTTACTAAATCAAGATGACATTAAGGATCCTCCTATTGAAGGTTCTCAACATGAAGACTCTTCACCCCCTAATATTGGTGATGAGGGTGTGAACCTGAACTTGTAATTCATTGTGCATAAACTAGGTTTAGGAAAAAGTGGTAGCTAGGGTAAGGACTTAGGTAAGCATCATAATAGCATAAGAGTGGTGGAGAATACTATGGTGGTGGTGGTAGTCCACCTTCCTCTTCATCCAATTCCAAACATTCCTCTTCATCTAACAGTTCTCATGGAAGTCACTGTTGAAACAACAATGACCATGAAGGCCACCAAAACCAAAGGGGTGGCTGAATCCATCATTGACATATTGACACAACGATGATGATGAACTTCTATTAGTGACTCAAAGTATGCTCAACATTGTAGAGGAAGTGAAAATCCCAACCAGGCATATGAAGGATAATTAGATCAAGTGCCTAGACATGAATAATATCCCAAGATTTGAGAGGGGATACAACTCTAATCCATAGACACATCTATAAGCTTTTCATGATGCTTGTGCCTTATAGAACATAGAAAAGGAATGGAAAAAATTCAAGCTTTTTCCAAGGAGCCTCATCAAGGAAGCTGAAAGGTGGTACTAGTCTTTGGAATGGGAATCTATTCATCGATGGAGTACCATGTTAGAGTTGTTCAATGACAGATACCAGACATACTCTAGAGTGTCTAATCTGAGAAGGAAAATCCAAGGCTGGAAATAGGGAACACATGAACCCTTCGATGCCACCATGGGTGAATATTATTTACTCTTACACTAATTCCTTGGCTATGGTTATTCTTGAAGGAAACAACTTTGCCACATCATAGATGGGCTCAAAGTAGAAACGAGAAGAACACTTGGGGTGTATGCCCAAGGATGCTTGTCTGTACTGATAGCTCATCAGATCCAAAGACTAATTGAGGAGGTAGCAAAAGAAGAAGGGGAGCTACAAAAAGGGGAAAGTACTGAATAGTATAATAGGGATCCTTCCATTAGAAAATGAGAGGTCCAATTTTGTGATGAGGAGGAATCACCACTTGATGAATTGGTGAATAGGAAAACCTTACCCATGCACAAATCTATTTATGATATTTCAACCAAGGTTGAAAAATTATAGGACTCTTTGGATGAAAAATTTCAAACTACTATGAAGAGTGTTGAAGAATCTAAAGAGCAAAGTAGTGATTATAATTGTAGGAGACAAAAAGAAGCTAAATGTGCCTACCAAAGAGATAAGGGCAAAGTTGCTGCAGTAAATGAAGCTGTGGAGTCTAACTTTGATGATGAAAATGAATGTGACATCTATCAATATGAACATCCAAAATGATGTTACCCTGTGGTGTCACAATTACAAGAGTTTAGAGTATACATATTGAATCCTCACCTAGCATGTAGGTAAGCTCCAAGACAATTTCCTTATCCTCAAGGCAATGCACAATAGTCCCACCAACAACAACAAGCTTACTACCCAAGTGGAACTTCTCCACAATTGTATGAACAATATCAATAGTGGTACCAACCACAATCATGGGGAATTCCATCACCAAGGTAGCAGTACCCTTATAGGCAAGTAGATCCATATGGGCACTATGTTCAGCAGCCTATCTCCCCTAGAAGTTCTACAAGTCATACATCATTCTAGCATCACTATTACCCTCTAGAGTACCACTGAACACATTCATCATCTACTTGAGGGGAAAACCCATATCTGTTTCCATACCATCCTCTACATCCCTCTCCACATACACCTTCACCTTCAACTTAGTTACCTCTTACTTTGTGCTTGCAAGGTTAGATTTGTCCACAACTGTAACAATGAAATGCTACGAGGGCTATACACTCACAACTAGTTTTTCAGCCAAGTGGTCTAGACAGTTGATCCAGGAAAAGACCTTTCTTTTGGCCCAGTAGTCCTCTTTAGTCCTCACAATCTATCCTGGTTGATCGTGATGCATCTCTAGCACCCTCATCCTTTGCATCAAATACCTTCAAGTTCTCTTCGAACCAAGTGCTATCTAGGATCTGCATTGTAATGCTAACTCATGCTGTTTCTAACTAGATTAAGGTTGGAAATCTACCTATGAAAAGATCTAACCCAGGAAGTCCACTCATTTATCTACAGATCACTAGATAGGATCCATGTAAAGTTCTTCTTAGCTTTAGTTCTAGAGTTAATCTTATATTTCATGACATGTACAAGGCCTAAAACCTACCACCTCTTAAGAAGAGTAACATTCATCTAGAATTAGCAGATCAATCGATTACTATCGNGTTGCTGCAGTAAATGAAGCTGTGGAGTCTAACTTTGATGATGAAAATGAATGTGACATCTATCAATATGAACATCCAAAATGATGTTACCCTGTGGTGTCACAATTACAAGAGTTTAGAGTATACATATTGAATGGGTATAAGAAACCTATCTTTAGAAATATCAAAGAAAAATGAACTAGGCAAGATTGAGAAGAAGCATATTCTATGCATTTTGTACAGTGATAATTGGTGTAATTACATGCAAAATTCTTGGTCAATAAGAAGTACACATTAAATTATGTAATCAATGTGCACAAGAAATTAACATTCAAAGGTGCCTGTACTCAGCAACCAAAAAATAGGAGGGCACCTAGTGGTTGATAGCTGACTTAGATAGTAGCACACTATGCATGGAGCCAACTGAGAGCCTAACATTTGCTTATGTTGAAGGCATGGATAAAATCGAACAAGTTCATTTCCAACTCTCTAATGAATATGATGATACCTATTGGGGAGAATTTGAAATCCCTGATCACTTCAAGTAGGAGCCGTTAGAACTAAAAAATTTACTGGACGGTATGGAATACACATTTTTGAATAATGGTAAATTTTTCTTAATTAATGCCAAACTTTCTTCTAAACAAAAATAAAAGTTGTTGAAGGTGGTGAACACATGTTAGCATTACATCTACATTAAGGTTGTTGAAGGTGGTGAACACAACCTTTGCTTGGTCATATCCAAAGCTAACAAGAATTGATCTAAGGATATGTTAGCATTACATCTACATTAACCTGGCCATGAAGCCTAGAAGGCAGCTATAGAGATGGCTAAATCCAAAATTGAAGCAAATTGTCAAAGAGGAAATAGAACAACTCCTCAAGGTGGGGTTCATCTATCCTATCATAGATAGTGAGTAGGTTAACCCACTCATAATTATACCAAAGAAGGATGGAAAATGGTAGGTTTGCATCAACTTCAACCTATTGAATATGACAACATTTAAAGATCACTTTCCTTTGCCATTTGTAGATTAAGTGTTGTTCACCATATCCAAAAATTGCTATTATAGCTTCTTGGATGGTTATAGTGGCTATAACCAAATGCAAACTGCACTAGAAGATCAAGCCAAGACAACATTCACAAGTCCCTGGGGGACTCTTGCATATTGTAAGATGCCATTTGGTCTATGCAATGCCCCTACAACATTTCAATGCTTGGTCCTTAGTATCTTTCAACAACATATTAGTAGTGGTGTTGAAGTCTTTATGGATGACTTTTTCACCTATGAAGCTACATTTGAGCAAGCCCTGGACTAACTTGAGTAAGTACTGAAGAGATGTGTAGAGACAAACCTATGATTGAACTAGCAAAAGAGCCATCTCATGGTTCAAGAAGGCATTGTGCTTGGGCATCGAATTTCATAGCAAAGGATTGAGGTAGACCCAAAAAAGTAAGGGTCATCCAACGAATAACATGCCAACTAGAGACTGTTAAAGATGTTTGGTCATTCCTTGGACACATTGGCTACTATCGACGATTCATAGAGAATTTCTCTAGGATTGCAAAGCCATTGGTAGAGCTTATAAAGAAAGATGCACCTTTTATTTAGACCAAGGAATGTAAACATACATTTGAAAAATTAAAGGAGAAACTCATAGACACACCAATCCTATGAGCACCAGACTAGTCTAGATTCTTCCATATCATGATGGATGCATCTAACTATGCCTTGGGAGTAGTTCTCATGCAGATGGATGATAACAAACATCCATACTATATCGACTACGCAAGCTGAAGCATTGTGAAAGCATAATTAAATTACACCGCAATGGAGAAAGAATTAATGGTAGTGGTGTATGATTTGGATAAGTTCAAGTACTACATGCTTGGTTACAAAGTATTTGTGCATATAGACCATAGTGTAATTCACTTTCTCATGAACAAGCCAATGGTAAGCTCTTGTGTCATACAATGGCTCATGATCTTGTAGGAATTCAATCTCACGATGGTAGACCAAAAAGGTACCAAGAATGTGGTTGCTGACCACCTCTCTCGCTTAAGATAGGATAATAACGAAGAGGAGAACCTGTTCTCTGATCATTTTCTAGATGAAATCCTCTTTACAGGTGTAATAAGTGAACAAATGCCTACAAAAATAATATGGTATAATAACATCCTCATCTATCTTCTCACTTAGGAGATGCCACAAGACTTGGATTTTAGGAAGAAGCAATAATTTCTTCATTAGGTCAAATACTTCATGGAAATTAATAGACACCTGCACAAGGTGTGTGCTAATGGCCTAATTCATTGGTGTGTCCCTAACGAAGATCAACTACATGTTCTACAGGATGCTCACAAAGGGCCTTGTGGAGGTCACTATGTAAGGAGACATATGGCCATAAAAATCATGATGGTAGGATGTTATTGGCCTACAATCTTTAGGGATGCCCACTAGTTCGTTAAGTCTTGTAAACATTGTCAACAAGATGGGGGGATGACTGCTCGCATGGAATGTCCTCAATAGTGGACTCCACCACTTGAACCTTTCGACATATGGGGTGTTGACTTTATGGGTCCCATCACATCCATGTCCAATGGGAAGGCATATATTATAGTAGTAATTGACTACTACATGAATGGATAGAAGCAGTGTTTGTTACTAATTATACATCATCCACTATTGCCAAATTTATATAACAAAATATTGTGAATAGGTTTGGGGTGCCATGTTCACTAATTTCTGATAATGAAACTCATTTGATAGGTGCCACTTTTAGAAAATTAATGCAATGCTTGGGGGTAGAACATAAATTCATAACATCTTACCACCCCCAAGCCAATAGTCAAGTAGAGGTAGCTAACTAGGAGATCACAAAAATACTAACGTAGACCATTTGCAAATATAGTAAGGATTGGAGTATAAAGCTTAATGATGCTCTTTAGGCTTATCATTCAACTTGGAAACTTCCTACTGACTATTCTCTATATGAGTTAGTGTACAGAAAACTTCCAATGCTCCTAATTCAATCCAAGCTTCATACACTCTCAACAGTCTATGATCTAAGTCTTAACCTAAGTATAGCATAAAAAAAAAGGTTAATCAACATGAACATGTTAGATGAAAATTGATTAGTGGCCCTATCCTTGAATGAGGTCAACTAGGGATTTAGCAAGCAATGTCATGACCTTAAAATTAGGAAAGTAAAAATTCAACAGGAGATAAGGTTCTCTACTGGAACCCCACACATGTACCCCAAAAGGAAAAATTCCAAACATTATGGAAGGGATCTTATATAATTGATCAAACCTTTTCCTTTGAGGCCATGTTAATCTACAAACTTGAATGTCCAAATAAAAAGAAGTTGGTCAACATCCAACAAGTAAAGCCTTTCCTTGAACCAAGATAAGCTAGTGTAACTACTGCCTCAATGGATGGACAACCATGTTCTATTTTCCAGATCTCCTCTTTCCAACTCAATTGTGGGGGAGATGGCCATCTATGTTGATAATCCATTTAGCTTCTCATTTTTTCTACCTTTTTTTTCACATTTTTGATTTTTACAAATTATTTATTTTACAAATTCTTGATTTTTCGAGTTTTACACCATCTTTAGTACCTTTGAACTTTCTTGATCATTTTACACTTTCTTATATATTTTCCTTTGTTTTGTTTTATTCAAGTGTTAGATTTTCTCATTTTTGCTAATAAAAATTGCTTTATTGTCATAGGAAACAGTGCCACTGTTGCTATTTACTAATGATGGTTTATGCTTAATGTGTGATTGTCAATTTCTAGTTTCTATTTTTGAATTTTGATGTATGATGAATTTGACATGGTTTATTTTTCATGGAACAGGCAGTGATTTCACATCATTCGCCCATCTAATGAACTCTATGGTTTTCCTTGTTCTGGGAATTTAAGGTTCCTTACTTGAAAGAAACTTTTAATCAATTGGTGACCCTGGTAGTTTTAGAATTAGGAAAGATTCAAAGGTTTGTAAAGGGTATGACTTTAAGGGAACTCAATACTCTTTGTACTCTTCTACTTGCTTGAGTGCTCGAATGTGTTTCATGGACTTCTTACTATTCCATACCATCCACTAATAGGAAGTCAAATAACATTACTACATGGTGTGATTCCCATCTAAAAAAAAGATGGAAATTCAAAGCACATCCCTTTCACACAAATAAGTCCTTTCATAGTGTGGTTTCCATTTCAAAAAAAACAACAACAACAACAACAATGGGAATTCAAAGCACACCTCTTGGACAAATAAATGGGCTACAAGCACTAGTTATGAGACTCGAATAGCATGCACCTATGCCTAAATGTCCCCTCTAAATAAGGCCCTCTCTCTTACTTCCTAATTATTTTTTCTTCTCTTTATGGTATGGTGGTTATTTTGTGGAGGTACTTTGGTGTCTCAAGTGTGTGGATTAGTCTTTGGCTAGTGATGTGAAGTCACTAAAAGCATATGATTTTGGTGTTGAGTGAAGATGGATCTTCTTAGGTCATTTAACCACAAATCCCACAAGGGACTTTTTATGACCTTAATTTGGAACTCCATTCCATCTTCTCTATCATCTATCCATGCTGCCATAACTCACCTCATTATTAAGTTCTATGTTATGCTTTATGTCTTGGTATGATGTGTTGGGATTCTTGAGTAGGTTCTTTTTGGTTGGTCCTTAACTTTTCATGACCATTAATTAAGTTTGGGGCCCATGAACTCTTTAGTTAAGGTTATGCAAGGGAAAAAAGGGCATGAGCCTGCTATGGGGAGGACCCACATGCATAGCTCTTAGCTTGATTAGTTAAGGTTCCTTATCTTTGACATTGCCATAATCCTATCTTTTGCATATTCCATTGAGTATTTTGCTCAATTCTTCTTAACCTTTTATTTCATTTATCCACTAAATTAATTTTTTTCCATTGTTCCAAATTTATGAACTTCAACACCCTCTTCTCATGTTTTCATATTGTTCTTGGTCCTTTGAGCTCTCATTTGATCCCGATTTCATCCAAAAATTCCTTGTATTTTGAAAGTTTGACCAAAGTCAACAATAGTTAATGGTTGTGTCGATGAGGCCTCATCAATGTAGCTAACTACGTCAACAAGGCCTTGTTGATGAGGTCTCATTGATGCAGTGCGTACATGCTATATATACCGCCTAGCACTTAGGAATTTTTTGTCATTTTCTCATAACACATGAGGAGATTCTATAATTTTTTAGAGCCCAAAACCTTCTAGAGCTCATAACTTTCCAATTTTTTGTCCAAATCACTCTATTTTTTAATCCTACACTTATTGGAAGTAAGATCTTTATTGTAGGGGCCACAAACCTTAAGGTTTTTGATGAAAAATTCATGAAATTTTATGGAAATTTTTCTAACTCTCGAAAGGGTTAATAACTTTAATAGCATATAAACATCAAATTTTTCGATAATTAACCCTTCCAATAACCTCCAAGATGGTTTATTAATGATAATACATAAATAAATAATAATTGGAGTAATTAAATTAGCCATAATCACAACTTAGCTAAAGTGTAACTATCCTTAAGAGATAAAGGTATTCCTATTGTTTTAAAGTTACACAATAATTGCTACTCTATGGTCTCATTGTAATTACAGATGGCACCAAAATAGAAATGCTTGCAAGGAGGAGAACCCTCGTAGCCACAAGAGAAGTAGCCTAGAGTTGGAAGGGGCCAACAAGAATAAGGCCAAGGATTATTAGAAGCAACCCATGCAATGGGACCTCTTCATGAGGAGCTTGAAGTGGAATTTGTTTAATATATTCTAGAAGAAGAAGTGCCTATAGGACAATCAAAATAAGAAGAAGTGCCTAGACCCATACCAAGGCTTGATGTCACTTTTATTCAAGACTATCTAGACATCATCAGGTCTTGAGAGATCCAAAGATCAATTCTTCAAGAGATTAGCTTCAGGCCATTTTTGGAGAAAGCTCTAGAGGATGTCAAGACACAACTGCAAGCCTCTCCCATGTGGCCAATAATCACATCTAGTGGGGAATGGTACATGGAAGAGATATATCTCCTTTAGAGTAGTTAAAGGTTGGGGTCTGTTGCAAAAATCAAGGACATTCAAGTGTCCTACTTAGTAGAAGCTATCGCATAGGCACTTGGGTTGCTTGATATCAAAACACAACTGGTAGAACTTTTCATAAAAGATGATCTTGAGGCTAAGAGGGAGTGGACCCATTGATGCTATGGGGTTGACCATAAGGAGTATGGTGCATGCACACTAACAGAGTGAATTTGCTTCAAGATTTTGGCCTATCACCTCAATCTAATGGTGAGGGCAAGCAAGGTAACCACCTTCTCTACCTAAGCATGCACCACTCTAAGTAGAAAATTTCCTGTTAACCTTCCACAAATGATCTACTTGGAGATCAAGAAGCACTTCAAAGAAAATGAACATGGTTTTTTGTGCCTCATCAAGAAATTTTGCAATAGGGTAGACATTTTTCACTATTCGAATGATACGCTTAGGCATTCTCCTTTAGACTCATGGTTTAAGATCATGAAAGACAAAATGCAAGTGACAACCCAAGAAGAGGAGCAGCCGTTGTCACCACCCACTCAGGAAACAACACCAGAGGCTTGTGTAGCCATTGAGCATCTGCACAAAATCTGAGAGTAGCTTTTGAGTGAATAAGAGTAGCAAGCAGGAACAAGTGGGGTAGATCCATCTATGTATTAGCCAGCGATGAGTCACCTTAATGAGTTGGCCTGAACAGTTAACCAAATAGAGAGGGGTGGTCTAATCTTCTCTATCCAAAAAATGTAGTTTCCTGGGAGGTTGGATCCCAATTCTAGGGAAGAGATAGTGTTATTATCACAACACCATCTATTCCTAGAAATCTCTAGGAATGTTGCCACTTTCTTGATGCATTGAGAGGAAGGTGAAGAGGTAATTGTCTTAGTGACGTAGCACCATGGGCAAGAAATAGTGGTTGAAGTGGTGGCTGACCATGTAGCTGAAGCATTGAATGCATCCATGGCATATTTACTAGACATATCTACACTTTGAGATGTGTAGACATTTGTAGGCATAGTTAGTAAAAAATTAGATGTAGGCTAGCATGAAAAGTTGCTGGAACGACTAGTGGGAATCAGGCAATCAACTCTAGACATCTTTAATCTTCTGAAAGAAATCATTGTGACCCAGTCGGAACTATTAAACATAAGGGATAAATGCATTATCCTAGAGGGGCAACTTGAAATTGCCCAAGAAAGAAACCAATGCTTAGTCATAGAGGTTGCTAAATTTTGTACTTGACTTGTAGATCCTACGATTCTTAGCTCAGCAATAATAAGACATGAAGTTGTTAAACAACTTGAGGAAAGATTCTAGAAGGCTGAGGAGGAGGTAGTTATAGCCATCTTCACCTAGTCCATGGTAGAAGCAAAAATTTATTCAATTCAGAAGGAATTGAACTAGATGCACCAAGAGAATGAAGCCCTAATCGTACAAAATTATTACCCATGAAATGTTGTTGCTTAAAAGGACAAAATGTAAGAATTCATTCATCAATAGTAGGAGTAGCTTGCCAACGTAAACATAAAATTGAGGATATTAGTCGTAGATAACCAAAATTTTTCAATGGAGGAAGTACATGCCTTATGCCAGAAGTCTACCATCGAAATCATCACTTGGAAGAATGAGGCCCTTAAATTTGAGAAAGTGAAAAATCATTGTAGGAACTAGATTGGCCTGTAGAAAGAAGTTAATGAGAAACACATCTAGATGGTGAAGGCAAAGATGAAAGAAGCCCTTTAGCAACTCCAACAAGGAAGGGAAATGTGGCAG
>MNCI01000002.1:93933-104305 GCA_015680685.1 Gnetum montanum
CTTGGAGTTTGACCGCATCGCGCATGAGATGCTCCTATTCGTATGGTTGAGTGTAGGGGTACCTCGCCACTCATCATTGGCGCCGTTGCTGGGGACTTAGTTGTTTGTGCGCTACATAGAACATAGGATATCATTCATATTGTTGGGAAGCTAGAACGAACCCTTAGGGTTGATCAAAGGAAAAATAAGATAACGGTCAATAGCACACCGAACAAGACAACAATGTCTTCTTCTTCACACAAAAGTAGTTCACTGCCTAGGGATAACACAAGAGGTAGTCGGCGGCACAACACACATAACTAAGAACTGCTAGTTCCTCAATAGTTTTGAGTGGTATATATTCATCATGATGAATATGTACCTGACTTTACCTTTATCCTCCATCAAGATGAGCAACTGCGTTGGAGAGACTTGGAGGGTAACATAGTGTTGCCTCGAGACCAAGTAGTCCCCAACATGCTCCTTCGTACTCTTGCACGAATAGACATGTCACAGTTATATGCAGAATACATTGCATGTGAGCACCAAGCAAGGGACTACCATCCCATAGAAGCCCAACGTCAATAGGACTTGTAACATGAGAGATATTATACATCGTTGAAGGGAAAATGACCCCATAATGCTTCACCCATCTTAAGTGAAATTAAGAGTGGTGAACCTATTTTAATAGGTTCTCCACAAAATGATGTTCCCTCTCCTAATGATGGTGAGGAGGTGGTGTATTAGAACCTTCACTCTACGATTCAAAATCCTGGTTTTGATCCCCATGAACACCAAGTATTCAATGAGGGAACACAAACACATAATGAGGGCGGGCAGTCTGATCGTCATGACGATCGGGGTTGAGACCACAGAAGAGAAGGTAGGAAACATCAACATGGAAATGGTTCTCCTTCCTCTTCACCTTCATTGTCACATTCACCCTCTCCTTCTGTATCAAGATGCAATCATAAAGAACCTAACCATGAGGATAAGGGTAAACATAGTGAGAAACCTTGACAAGAGAGTTGAGAATGAGGACGAGGGCATTCTTGANTAACCATGAGGATAAGGGTAAACATAGTGAGAAACCTTGACAAGAGAGTCGAGAATGAGGACGAGGGAATTCTTGAGAATCACGACATGGAAGAATGGAAAGTAGGGAACCGCGTAGACATCACAGATGCTATGAGAGAAATGACCACGGAGAACCTCTACTTGCAACCTGAAGCATGTTAGACATCACGGAGGATGTAAGAATACCTACAAGGCACGAAAAAGATAGTAGGATCAAGAGACTAGACATGAATAATATCCCACGATTTGAGGGAGGATACAACGTTGATCCGCAAAATCACTTACAGGAATTTCACGATGCATGTGCCTTATAGAACATTGAGAATGAGTGGAAAAAATTAAAGTTGTTCCCAAGGACACTCATAAAAGAAGCAGAAAGCTGATACCAGTCCTTAGAACCGGAATCCAATTGAAGGTGGAGTATGATGCTAGGAACTATTTAATGATAAATATCAAACGTACTCCCAGGTGTCCAACCTGTGAAAGCAAATCCAAGGATGGAAGCAGGGAAATCATGAACCCTTGGATGCTGCCATGGGCCGATATTATGCATTGTTACATCATTGCCTAGGCCATGGTTACACACAAAGGGATCAACTATTCCATCTCGTAGATGGGCTTAGACATGAAACCAGGAGAACCCTTGGAACATATGCCCAAGGGAGATTATTAGAGCTTAGGTCCCATCAGGTTCATAGATTGTTGGAGCAAGTAGCTAAGGAAGAAGGAGAGTTATGTAAGAGAGAAAGTGCAGAAGAGTACAACCACGATCCTTCCCTCCGAAAAAGGGAAGTGAGATTCTATGAGGAGGAGGAAGAGTCACTACTTGAAGAGATGGTGAATAGAAAAACCTTGCCACTTCAAAAATTAACAACAGAAGTATTGGCTAAGGTAGATCAAATGTGGGAATCCTTAGATAGTAGATTTGAAATTGTTCTCAAAATCATAGAGGAGTCTAAGGAGCAAAGTAATGACTATGATAAAACGAAGAAGAGGGATTTGGACCATGCACGTAACAAAGGTAAGGGTCAAATGGCCATCACTGAAGAGGTTGTGGATTTTGATACAGACTATGATGGTGGATGTGAGATATGCAAATATGACCATCTTAAGGGATGTTGCCCCATAATCTCACACCTACAAGAGTATGGGGTGTATGCACTCAGCCCAAGACTTAATAAACGGCAAGCACCCTAGAGGTTACCTTATCCCCAAGGTAACCCAAGGTAGTTTCACCAACCCTTAACGTATTATCTAAGTGGAAGTATGCCATAACCTACTAAGCAACACCAATAGTGGCAATACCCACAGTCATGGGAGATGCCGCTGCCAAGGCAACAATACCCTTACCGGCAACTAGATCCATATGGCTATTATGTGCAACAACCGGTCTCTCCAAGTGACTCTGTCAATCACGTGACCCCACAACGTCACTACCAAGCTCAGAAGTATTATAGGACTCCCTCTCCTAGGGGAGATACACCACATGCATACCATCCTCTAAACCCATCCGCAATTCTCACACCAATAGCTCCACTACCACCTGCTCCAACAATGCAAGGGGAACTCCCCACTCAGCCGTAGCAACGTAATGCTACAAGAGTTGTAAATCTCCAACCTGGTGCTAGTTCTAACAATCATACAAAGAGAAGACCTTTCTTTAGAACCAACAGTCCAAACAAGCTCTCACAACCACAAGCAGTTGAGCCTCTAAATGACTCTCCATCCAATAAGGCTTTGGAGCTCCCTTCAAACAAAAAATAGAGCCCAACGCACATGGTTATGTTAACCCATGTCTTTACTGACTGGATAAAGGTGGGCCACCTTCCCAGGAAATTCTCTGATCCTAGAAGCCCTTTAATATATCTCCAAGTTGCCAGGAATGAACCTCGTAAAGCTCTTCTCAACTAAGGTTCCAGAGTCAACTTAATATCACAAGAGATGTACAAAGCCTGGAACCTGCCTCCACTAAAGAAGAGCAATATTCGCTTAGAGCTGGCTGACTAGTCCATCATTGTTCCCTTGGGACTTGTGGAGGACATCATTATTGCTATGTATGGGTGGTCATACCCAGCTGATTTCCTAGTGATAGAAGTAAACAATAGAAAAGGGGACTTCCCAATAATAATGGGGAGGGCATGGATATGTACCATAAACACATGCCTAGGAATCTGTGATCTTTCCTTGGAAATATCTAAGGAAAACACTTACAAAAAGATTGAGAAGAAGAAGGTTCCATGCATCACATATAGTGATACAGAGGGTGATGGTGTACAGGAATGTTCAGCATTTCCTGCATGCAACCAGTGTGCCAAGAAAGTTAACATACAAAAGTGCCTATATGTAGCAACCACACAACAAGAAAAAACCCAGTGGTTGATAGATAATAAGGAGAGCAATTCACGAACATGTATGGAACTAACTGGGGGAACAACTTGCATCCATGTCGAAAGCATAGATACACTGGAGCACGAGTGTTTCCAACTTCCAACCCTTAACTTGAAACCATCAATTAGGGGAAGTTGGAAATTTCCAAGAACTTCAAAAAAACTCTCCAATAAGAGATTTTTAGTTAGTGTGCAATGGACCAAACATTACCATGAATCTAGAATGATCAATGCACATAACACATTAGAGAAAGGATGACCTTGCTCATTATTTTGGATCTTTCCCTTCTAACTTAGTCATGGGGTAGATGGCCACCTATGTTGATCAATCAAGGCCCTCAGTTCCTTTTTAAGTTTTTTTTTTACACATTCTTGTTTTACAAATTTCTTTAACTTTTCTTGTTTTTGTTTTGCAACATCGTTCATACTTTTTCTTTTATTTGTGCATTTGTGTGTTCGTCCATTTTGTTAAGTTTGTCACCCAATAAGTGCTCCTAATGATGGTATGAACTGTATTCTCTTGGTTGCTAATGTTTGGTTTTTACCTTTAAGTTATAATGTTGATACTAAGGTATGGTTCTTTTGATATAGCAAGAAATGAGTCCACATTATCCATGCATCCATAAATTTCTATGATCTCTCTTGGCTTAGAACTGTATAGTCCCTTTCTTCAAAATAATAAGAACTATCAATGAATTGGTGATTGGGCATTTCTCAAACTAAGGAAGGACTCAAGGATTGAAAAGGGTGTGGCTTCAAGGGGATTTGATGTATTTGTGTTGGCCATTCTCTTGGGTGCTTGGATGTTTTCTTCTTGATTTTTTCTTACTGTTTAAACATTACCCCATTATCGAGAAGCTGAGCCAATAAAAATACAAATAATAAGTCTTTGCATGGTGTGGTTCTCATGAAAAAAACACAAAAAAATAGTGGGAATTTAAAGCACACCCCTTAGAAAAAATAATCATTTTGGCTACAAGAACTGGTTATGGGACTAAACAAATATGTTCCGTCTAACTAAGGCCCTTCCTCGCTTCCTACTTTCTCCTTTCTCATTTCGTTGGAATGGTGGTGACTCTTTGATGAAAGCATTCTTATCACCTAGGGTGGATGGATTAGCCAAATGTATTAATGCGAAGTCACTGGATGTGGATTGTTTGAGGCTAGATTTGGAATGAGATCTACCAAGTCACATTAATCATTAATACATAAGGGGCTGTACACCACCTTATTCTTGAGACTCCATTCCATTCTCTTATTTTCATCATTCTTCCTCCATTTTTCACCTCATTGCCAGTTATATCAGTAGTCTATATTTTGGTTGACACATTGTTTTCTTTTTGGTAAATTCTTGTGGTTAAGACTTTAACTTTTTCTTCCAAATCACATTTCCAGAGCCTACGGACTCTTTGAATGTGGGAATGTTAGGGTGTTAAGGGCATGGGCTTGCTTTGGGGAGGACCCACTAGCATTCCTATTTGGTGCATCCGTTAATTTCTTTCTCCTAAACATTTTTTCAATCAATTTTTATTTTTTTCATTTCCATCTCTAACATCCATTTCATCAGCATTACAGTTGTCTCGTTTTCTCCATTTTTCTTATTCCTTCTCTTTTTCCATTCTCCGACTATCGAAGGTTCGCTCTCAATCATGGGGGTCCTGGTCCAATTTTTTCAATTTTCTCCTAACCCATACACCTTGGGTAGTCACCATCATTATATCTCCAGATTCCTCATCAGCCATATCACAACTCAACCAATGGACCTTACACCGAAGCAAGGTATCAACTGCATTGTGATTCATTCATCCTTGCTAATATAAGACTATGTTGTGTGTGCAAATGACAATCATACACCAACAGACTAGATTTGGAGGGAACACTTGGAATGAATCAATGCTAAAGTAGTTATGCAATGAAGAAGATTGATGGTGAGGTTATGGATGAGCAACGAAAGGCACAATCTTGGCATTATTAGCAACAAAATTCTTCTTCTTCTTCTTCTTCTCTCTCTCTCTCTCTCTCTCTCCCAGCTGCCAAATAAGGTTGGATGTCAAATGTGTATAGTGTTCACTCTTGTTGTCATGAACACTAATTTTTTCATGTATTGTAATGATGATCCGTTCACATGTCACCCCATTCACCATTAGTATCATTCAAGTCAATAATCCCATACCTTCCCAATATTTTGTAACAAACTTGAGGACGAGTTTTTAATCAGTCATGGGGGTATGATGAGCCGTGATATCATGGCCTGCCGAAAGTTCTATAAATAAGAGCTGGCTTTCCCTTGTTCAATCATCTAGATCTAGACCCTTAGGCAAACTATAGTAGTTTTACCATTCCAGAGTTAGAATAATTTCCATGTGCCCATAATAGGAGTCTCAAAGTGAACGGATCTTTATTCGAGCAAATTGTACCTGAGCACACATTTGTGTACGCCAATAAAGATGAACTTTCTGATAAACCTTGCAGCATGTGGACTAAGCTAAATAGGATTTAATTACTGTTAAATGTTTAAATGTTTTCTTAGATAATTAATCTCTCTCAACCCTTCACTCTCCTAGTTAAGTGCATTCAGCACGACCACTTCAAGCATGTGTGTAATGCTTGGTAACCCAGTAATGAGTAGCATTTGGTAATCCTAGTAGTGTTGCATTGGTTCAGGGTGTGTATGGTAAGTGGGAATAGATATTGGTGCTAGGACAATTAGAACTTAGTTAGTGAATAGTTAAGAAAAGTTAGTCACTTAGTTCTCTTCACCCTTCTCTATTAGCATAGGCATTAAAAAGATAAAAGACATAAAAATCACATGCCTCAAGCTTACTTAACCATACAACCATGACAATACAAGTAAGCTTGGGAAGACAACGATTGATTAACCTTAAGTATTCCATTAGGCCACGTAAGCACTTAGTCCTTAGAGTTTGATTGGATCACGTGTGAGACACTTGTATTCGTAGGGTTGAGTGTAGGGGTACCTCGCCACTCATCACAAATGATTAATCATTAAGAACATAGCCCAATGGGTGAATGACTACTAGGAGCTAAAAGAAATAATTAGGAAATTTGACATTGAATGCAAATAGTTTTCTACCTAGTTTATCAATGCTAAGGAGCTATTTCTAGCAATCTCGTGTCCCTAGGATGTGCTCATTCCAACCCACATCGGTGAAGCTGCATGAAGTAAAGAGGAGAAGATGAAAGCACTACTAGATGCTTTCCACCTCCTGCCTGAAGTTATAGTAGTAGTAGGATAGTCGCGGACACCTCAACCACCCATGTGTACTGTTCTAAATCGTCGGTGTAAGGCTGGAATAAAAACAAACACCGAGAGATCATCGGGCAGCCACAGCTGACCCTGCCTTTGCTTGAGGGCAAGCTGGAAAAGGGAACGAAGGCAATGTGCCTTGGATGGTCTGCATGCAAATCAACTAAGGACTTCCCCGAGTGTAAGTTATGGCTAGCACTGGGGTTATCATAAACGGTATATAAATGGAATGCAAATGGCGATACGAAATGTAAATAAAGTGTACTGAATTATGAATGAAGCATGAACAAAGTTATATTTGTAAAGCATGAACAGAACTAAACAATGTAAATTGGAGGCAATAATGAAACTATATTATATTATTTTTTTTCAAAAAAATGTGCACCGGTCAAAGCGTAGTTGCACAAGTGTGAATGGCAAGTCAAACGCCTAGCCCCGGAAAGATATGACACGATGATGCGACGATGAAATGGGATGAACGTGAGAAGAACTTGGAAGCCAAAAATTGGATGTGCCGAGTGCCCAAGGATTGCAAGTTCTATCCTCCTTCAGAATTTTCAATCTCTCCAATCTTTGCCTCTTCCTCTCCCTTCTCTTTTGCTGCTTTTTCTTTGCTTCTCTTACCTCCTCTAGTTTGTGTGAATTGATAGGGTATTTATAGGGATGGGCTAGGGTTTTGCTAGGGTTTTCTTTGACTAGGTTCAATGTATTTTACAATTTGTGGGTCATTCAAGCCCATAAAAAAAATACAAATTAGAAATACAAGCCCTCAAGCGTTAAAAAAATTAAAAAGATTAGCTCCAACTCTGGCCTGCTTGGAAAAATTATATTTCTTTTTTTTTTTGCTGAATATTTGGCCTGATTTTACATGGGCTTTCATATCCCTTTTCCATTTTATAGATTTCTTGAAAAAGAAAATCAAGAAGGATTAACACCGCCTTGCTTGTTTAGCATCCAGCGTGACTTGCAGTGTAACCTGCAGTGTGACCTCCAAAACTTGTAATTTTGGGCTGAAATCTGGAATTTCTGAAGGCTGGGATCCATAGTTATCAATAGTGGACCTTGAGGACGACTTACACCCTTAAAATCAAGTCATTTTGGCTCAATTTTGGGGCTCTAAAAATTGGTGACGCTGATCCTTACGCTGTGCAGCGTCTGAAAAAGTAACCCCAGCGTTACCAAGTCAAAATGGCACATTTGAGGCCCAAATCTTGATTTTTTGGAGGCTGGGAGCTACTGGGGACCTTAGTGAAGGTCATGGGGGGTCCTTGTGCTTGATTTTAGCCTATTTGAACTCAATTTCGGGGCTCCAAAAGTTGGTGACGCTTATCCTTACGCTGTGCAACGTCTGAAAAAGTAACCAAAGTGTACTTAGCAACGTTTGAACCTGAAACTTTTGATTCTGGATGCTAGAAGTTGGTGCATTTGCTTGTGGGCCCTGGGGCACCTTGCCTATTGAATCATGGACCATTGAGGGCTATTTTGGAGGCCTCCAAGTTTGGTCATGCTGTACTCATGTTGGGCAGCAACATGACTTAGCTTGATTCTTGTCTAAAAGTGCTAGGCCAAAATTAGTGGTGTTTCATTGACCCCTCTTTGTTGATGTCTGGAGGAATCCACCCAAGAGGTGTCAACAAAGAAGTGCAAAACACCATGAGCAATAAAGCATCAAACATTAACCGTCAGCCTTTGGCTGGATATTATCACACCATTTTCAAAAGTACATGGGATTGAGGGGAATGTGGTTCAAGATGCAAGGGAATCGGTTGTAACCAGGGAAACTAGGATGTTAAGGGCTATGATTGCTACTGGGATTTGTGGGAGAGGAATGTTCTCTTGTGCACAAGTTATGTCATTGGTCCTTGTAAATAGCCGGGTTTTTAGCAGACTTGGAACCAAGACATAGGAGGTGCGTTCTTTGGAGAAACGAGACTCTTATAGAGTATTTGCGGGGCCCATTGTAAATAGCCAAAGCCATGCGATGATGTGTAACTTGGTCTCTTTGAGACACGAGTGTAACTTTTTTTTTCAAGACAACTACCTTCTTGCCTGGGGCTTGTATGAGAATGGCCAATAGTCTTTTTATTTATGATGTCAACGGGGTCTTGAAGACCTTTTCCGTGCATTTTGCCCTTTGACCTTTTTTTGTGTTTAGTCTTTTTGAAAGAGCTTGCTTTTTGTGTCGTGCTTGTGTTTGAGCACTTGCATTTTGCATCATGTACTATGTATCATGTTTTGCATCACAACTGCTTAGAGAGTTACAGTGTGCAACAGTGTATCAAGAGTTTTGTGGTGAGCAGAATGTATCAAGGGGATATAATTGGATAGGATAAAGGATCATGATGGGGAATATGGAATGTATCAGGAGTCGAGAATGTACTTATGAACAGATTGATTAACCCAGTCGCTTCCGTCAGGAAAAATGTGATACCTTGTTATCATGATGAAGTGCATCTATGCACGAACACCTCAGAATTGTCATCCTACAAACACAACTCCAAGAAGACAAGAAAACCACAAATGAAACAGTCATCTAAACACTTTAAACAAGAAGATGAAGTCACCACGTGCAACTTTCAAGGCAAATAGAATCATGAATAGCATCAGTTTCATTAGGCCCCATGGGATGAATCATGCAACAAGTCTTTGTGGAACAGGAACAACCAACTGTAGCAATAGATCTTTTCAAATTTTGCCTGGTCATCAATGATGTCACTAGTTTATAGTCTTAGCGGACTGTTGTGGATTAGTTTCACGTCATAACCCCTTGGATAGTGCTAGTTTAGTGTCATATCAGACGGTGCATTGCTAGTTTATAGTCATAGCGGACTATGAAGAGGCAAACTAGTTTATAGTCTTATTGGACTCTGGATGTTAGTTTCATGTCATGGCGGATGGTCATAGTAGTTTAGTGTCATACCAGACATGTCGCTATAGTATCAATTTTAAGTCATGATCCAGGACTTTTTTGTGGTATCAGTTTTAAGTCATGATCCAGGACTAGTCTGTGGTATCAATTTTAAGTCATGATCTAGGACTGTTCTGTGGTATCAGTTTTAAGTCATGATCTAGGACTATTCTGTGGTATCAGTTTTAAGTCATGATCCAGGACTATTCCGTGGTATCAGTTTTAAGTCATGATCCAAGACTGTTCTGTGGTATCAGTTTTAATTCATGATCTAGGACTGTTCTATGGTATCAATTTTAAGTCATGATCCAGGACTGTCTGTGCCAATTTATAGTCATAGTGGACTAATGCTTACCTTGCTTGTGTAAAGTGTGATGCTGCATGCATGGTCATTCTACTTGCCTGCGAGATCCTGCAGAAAAAATCAACTGGGAAGAAAACAACATCAAGCGACACCTATCTTACATAGAGTTAGAATGTATGAATGAAAGAAAAGCAATGCAAAAAGTGATAGTTTTAGGCCGTTTTGGGCCGTAAGCTAATTTAAGGCCTTTTCGGGCCATGTATTTTTGTAGTTTTATGTTTTTTTATTGTTTTTCTTTGTTTTCTAGAGTATATGTGTGCAACTAGATGTAACATAAATTTCTAAAGTGTAGAGCAAGATGAGGTAAATACTTGGAAATGAAAGTAACAACCATGCAAGAATCTAAATCGTAACTTGTAACCTGTAAGCAAAAATTCAATCTGAGATGA
>MNCI01000002.1:109740-127944 GCA_015680685.1 Gnetum montanum
TTTAAAGAAAATTTAGTTAAAAATCCCATACCTTTCCAATTTTGTAAAAGAACTCAAGGATGAGTTTTCATTCAGTCATGGGGGTATGATGAATTGCATTTAGTTTGTTGCATTGATGAGGCGTTGTCGATGTAGTGTTGTTTTTCAGCTATAAATACATGCTTGCAACTGCATTTATGACAAGTAGATATTGTAGTTGTAGCAGAGCTCTTGTAGTTTTTCCATTTGAAAGTTAGGATTTTTCCCTTGAGTGCTTGTAGTAGGAGTCATTGAGTGTACAAATCTTTATTTGAGCATTGTTGTACTTAAGCATGATAGTGTGTGCGGTAATAAAGACGAGCTTTTTGATAAACCTTGTAGCTCTTTGGATAGATTATATATTTTATTTATGCATTTAATGTTCTTAATTATTTGTTAAATGTTTTCCATTACTTATTAAATATTTTTCAGTTATTACATTAATCAAGTAATTAAGCTAGATAGATTACACACATAAGTATGACCGCTTTGAGCGTAACACATATTTGCTTAGTAATCCCAACAATGTTATTGCTTGGTTTGCCCAGTAGCATAAAACTTGGTTGCCTAGCAGTGGAAATGTGGGTTTAGGACATGTACAGAAAGTGTGATCGGATGCTTATGTTAGGATTAGCTAAATGCTAGTTAATTAGTTAATTTAAATTAGTCAATCCAACTACTCTTATGTACATTTTGAGCACCAAGCTATAAAACACAAAATGATAAAAATCGAATGCCTCAGTTACACTTAACCATACCAATGAACATCATAAGTGTAATTGGGAAGAAAATGATTGACCTTAAGGCTAAATTCACTTCCTAAAGGACTAGTGTACCAAAAATGATGAAGTCTACAAAATTCGACCATATTGAGCATGAACACTTTATGATTTGTATGGTTGGGCATAGGTGTGCCTCACCGCTCATCAACCACTATGACACCTTCTCATTCTTCTAATATCATAAAGAAAGATGTAGAATTGCTTGAAATTTTAGAAACTTATTTAGCTAGTAGGGATATCATAACCTTCCCTATGATAGGGTTAGCATCAAAAGTGGCTTGGCCTCTTTAAATGAAGAATAAATTTTTCAAATCATCCAATGACTAGTTGATGCTCTTTGCCACCTCATTGAGATGAATTATGACCAAGTAATAAGCAGATAGCTCACCATCACTAGTTACTTATTGTTGTTATTACTACCTTCATTACCTTAGGTGTTCCTTCATGCCTGTAGTGTCCCAGCTACTATTGGTGGTAATGGTTATACCTTCTCTTAGAACTTGGAGGGCACCTTCACCTTCATTATTTCCTACCATGATGTAGAAGAAGCACTTTGGAGTATGTCATTAGCGTAGTAGTCAACCTCTCGTCTTTTGCATAGTTTTCTAATTAAGTAGGAAAAGAAAAGTATCTTCATGTCTTTCTCATTCTTCCTAAATATTGTCTTAATTTCCAAGAATATTAATTAAGATAGGTTAATTAGAAATTTTTCATTAAGAATCACACATGCCTTAGAAGAGAATAATGTGACCTTGATGGGTTGTACTCTTGGATTGAGGTGATCTTACTCTACTATGGTCTTCATTGAGTAGGAAATGGTGATATCCTTGATATTTACCATTTTCCATTGATGAAAATGATGGACCAAAGCAAAGATACCTATAATTGTATGGGAATCTCCTTAGGCATGAACTCTTAGCATGATTCAAAGTTTGGTTTCTAAAGAACTATTCTCTGGACCTTCTTGCTTTAGAACTTCTCCAAGAAAGCTTATGTGAGTAGAACCTTAAGGCTTTTCCTAGGTCTAGGTACTTCATCTTATCTAGACTATTTTATTTTTGTAGTGGGAATCTATCAAATAGATTCCACCTTGGATTTCTTCCTTGGTAGTCTAGCTGCATGCATAGTTTCTATTTCTTATTTCGCTTCTTGTTATTATTGTTACTATCCTTAACCTCCTCTTGGACACTTCTTCATTGGTTATGATGATCCACATACTTGAGAACCTCACTTCAGTACCATTTGCAATCACATAGATAATTCTTGATTAACCTTGGTAGCATGAGCACATGTGTTGGTACCCTTCAATCATCCATTAGTTAGCCTAATTTAAAAAAATCTTATTACTTCTAAGTGATTGTAGTCTTATGGTTCCAAGGTCCTTAGATAGTTAAGTGGTATTAAACTAATTAATTTTTTATTAATTTATATTTCTTAGTTAAGTCTATCTAGCTTAGCTATTCAATTATGGTGTATTAGAGATTTCTAAAAATTCTAGTGTAGGTGCCATCATGACATAGAGCTTGACTCTGAGAGCTCATAAAATTAAAAACAAGCAAAATCAAATGTGGAGAAGTCAAGATATTAGGTGTGAAGGCTTTGGGCTTAGAACAAGGTAAAAAATCCATGTGTGTTTGAAGGAAAATGATAAAAAAATTAGCTAATGATCATGCATATGTACATAAATTTGATACCGCATTGATGGAGATGCATTGACTTATCCAACTACATCAACATGGATGCATCCATACAAAAGAAACTCAATTTTTTTTTATTTTCTAGCTTACTTTTGCAAATTTTAAAATGAATTGGAGGTTGAATGAGAGCCAAAAAGAGAGACTAGACATGAGGACCACATTAGTGAGGTTTAATTAGAGGTTTATAAATATTGAGAAGTTAAAATACTAAGAATAGGAATTTTAATTGATGGAATGCAAGAGAAGATAATTGAAAAATGAGAAATGCATTTAACTTCAAATCCTAACTTAATAATTTTGGCATGTAAAGATAGTGTATAAGCTATATGTTCAAAAGTTATATAAGTGGATCATCCATAAAGTAGGCTTATTTTTGTAATATTCTTGTAAATTCATTCCACAAGGTATTTGTAGGCATGTTGGAAATTAAATATCGATTCAATCTATATTCCACATCCACACAATGATTATCTTTATAATTCTCTATTATACTATATGAAATCATCAAACAAGTAATTACATGCAACAATGAGGTGAATAATGAAATAAGAAGAGACTATTAGAAAAAGCATGTAAGATGCTGTACCATGTCTGTAATAGGTCCTTATGTTGAATATGATTAAAATGATGATTATACATATCTAGTTAGGTTTCAAACAAAGTTGATATCTTTTCCAGTGATATCACATTACATTATCCTTAACATACAATCATGGAATCTATAATCATATGAAAACATCACTACTTAATAAGAGAAAATAAGAAATAATTTTTATTAATTAATTTCTTAAATATTAAGTATTTTAAGAAAATTTAGTCATTGGTTAGACAGCTACCTTCAGACATGGGTAAGATGTTTTTCTAGTGATACCTCAAGAATTAGTTTTCTGTTATGAATTAATTAATGAATGACTTGTGCTTGCCTTTCTAAAGGACCAGCTTCAAGCAAGGGTAACATTTCTTTTTAGTGACATGATAAGGTAACACTTATTCAAGAATGTGCTTCCATCAAAATTAAAACATGAGTGATGATATAAATACATGGAGTAGTAAGACCCATAAAGAAAGTGTAAGGAATCACCAAATTCTCTTGATGCCACATCCTTTTCCATGTTCTCTTAGCTCTTTCCCTTTCCTTAAGGCATAAATATCATGAGTTAATTTTAGTTTTAATATGAGAAGAACCATACTACTTTTATGGTGAAGACCTCTTATTTATAGAAAGTAGAGGGATGGATAACGTGGTCTTACTACTTTATACAACTTTCTTCCTAATCATTATAATAGCATATGGCACTATCCAAACAATAAATTTGGCTTGTACATAAATAAAAATCCTTATTATTGTTGATGGAAAAATCAAAATTAAAGAAAATTGCATGAAAAACTTAAAAGGAAAAATGACTCATAGAAAGAAAAAGTATAAAAGAAAATGAAAAAATTACAAGAAATAGAAAACGTATAAATAATGGAGAAAATGGAATGAAATTGTAAAAAGAAAAAAGTTGAAAAATCATGCCCTCACAAGATATTAGGTCAAATAAGTATCTTCCCCATGGTTAGATTGAAGGGTGGATATATGAAAAATGAAGTGAGCTTAACAATGTGTTGAGGTATTATTGGAGTTTTTGGCTATTGGGAAAACCTTAAAGGATTTAACTTACATGTTATTAAAGATTAACTTTTCTAGCAATAAGGGTAGTAAATCTTCATGATGCCTGAATGGAAAGTGGAGTGGATAATGTAGGGTTCTTCTTACAATGTTTGAAATTTTGTTCATTGAGATACATGAGTGGGGTTCTAATTGTGGACCTTATCCCATGATTAAAAGTTCACTTTTTATATTCTAGTGTTGTGGCATTATCTAGTATATGCCTTGTGCACTTCGTTCATGATAAGGACAACTTCTCTATTTTCGTCTAGCATGTTAAGGTTCATGAGATCTTATGTTTGTGCTAGACTAATGTTGAGATTAAGTTCACAAGCTATGTTGCATGTGCATAATTCTACTTATATTGGAAGTTTTGGTGGCAACTTACCATATACTAACATTTAGAAAGAGTGGTTGGTAAAGAGTTCCAAGTGGAACAATAGACCCATAAGACATTGTTGAGTTCCTTACTCTAGTCTTGCCTATACTTACTAATATTCCTAGCAAGGATTTATGTTAGTTCTCTTTTGTTACTTTTTCTTGATAATTTTCTTCAGGGTGGTATGATGTTATTATTTTATATTCTACCCCTAAGTGTTTCATTAGTTTCCTAAAAATAACACTTGTGAAGTAAGTGTCATTATTAGAAATTAGTACCCTAGGCATACCAAACCTCTTTACAATACTTTGTTGAAAAAACATGGCTATGGTTGTGGATGTATAATTTGTGATTACTATAGCCTTTGTCCATTTCATGTAGTAGTTCACCATAATGATGATGTAGAATTTCCCATTGGACATGGATGTGATGGACGTTATAAAATCAATTCCCCACAAATAAAAGGGTTCTAATGGTTGAATCGACTATTGAGGATCCTCTAGCATTTTATTTATTTCTCAATTTCCTTAGCATTATTCACAAGAGTTGGAAAATTAATGTGCATTATTTGGCATTATTCACATAGTACATGAATTTATTTAAGGAATACATCACTATCATTAGTTCATTCTCTATTGTGATGTAGCTCAGCTATGTACCCGTAATACTTTAACTTGCATAATAAATATAGTATGAACATTTTTGATTCTCTAGTTGTATAAGCACAACTTCCAAAGTGAAGTTAGATTCATTCATCATGATGTGAAATGGCATGAACCAATTAGGAGCTCATACAATTGTAGTTTCTAGAAGCTTGTGCTTTAGAATTTGAACTGCATGTTTACATTTCTTGGTCAATTCAAATGGTGCATCCTTCTTTGTTAGCTTTAGCAGTGGTTAGGCAATCTTAAATAAATTCTTAATAAATATCTTGAGTAGCATATGTATATAAGGAATGCTAATATATTTTACTATTTTTTTTGTGTTATTCCTTAGATCATTCTTCTCTCTTCTGGATCCTCCTCAATCCACTTTTCTAAAATCTAATTCCCTAAGATATTGCCTTTCTGGATCATTAAATGGCTCTTCTACCAATTAAGCTTAAGATTTATCTTTACATATATTTTTAACACCTACTCTAGATGGTTAGGTGCTTGCTTAAACACTATGGTATATGGTCATCCATGAAGACCTCCATACCACAAATAATTTATTGCTAAAAGATGCTAAGGCCAAGATGTTGAAAAGTTGTAGGAGCACTACATAGGCCAAAGAGGACCTTCTTTTATACAAAAGTTTCCTAAGGATTAATGAATGTTATCTTGACCTAATCTTTGAGTACTATTTGGATTTGATTATAACCATTATAGCTATTTAAAAAACTATAATATTTGTGACTTGAAATGGCATCCAATACTTGGTTCATAAATGGTAACTAAAAATAATCCTTAAAGGTTATGTAGTGATGGAAAACTTTAGTGCTAGAGGGTTGAATATCCCTATTGGACTAGTTTAACTTGTAGATTCACAAGCCTCGAAAATGATTTGCAAGCATCTCAAATGGTCTGGTAGATCACTTGAGGACTTGAAGATCTATTACCAAATGTTAATGAAACGTAAATGAATGAGGAAATATTTGTTAAATGAAACTAAAACCAACATACAATTGTAGGAAATATAGAAGGAAATATGAATCAACACTATCAAAACTTTTTAGTTAAATTTTTTAAAATGCTATAACAAATGGGTTTCAAAAATTATAGAGATGGGCTTTTATAGCCTATGATTGCAACAATGGGCTTAGATTCTGATGTAGAGGTAGGATGTGTTTTCATAGATTTGGTGTTGCTTAATCTAGCTACAAATTGGATCTTAATGACTACTATGGAAAGGTCTCAAGTTCAATGTGGATGAAAAATGCCAAAAGGTCCATATGATGAAATAGATTGTTGTTTAAATAGGTTGTAGGTCCCTTTCTTATTGCCAGTTAATTCTATCATGATTGCTAATAGAATTTTGGCACCTTTTTTTGTATGTGGAAGACTTGCATGCAGAGTTCAACTAATTTTATCTGATTCTTCACTTTCTAATGCTACCTTTATACGTTGCTTAGTGTTACAACATTTATGCCTAACATCAAAGTTTAAAACCCAACTTTTGTACAGTCTTGTTGTATGTTTTCTAGCATCAATGTTACTGTTAGTGTGGGTAACATGGGCCATGAAACTAGCATCATCATTAATAACATGAGGCCATAAAGTTAGTATCTTTGGGAAAATAAGACAATTGTATTTACCTTCATTATTCCACAAAATTACAAAGAATTTTGGCTATGGGTTATAATAACAATAATATGAATTTCTTTGGGGGTGTTTCGCTAGCCCCTCTTTATTGATCTTTTGAGTATTAACTTAAGAAACATCAACAAAGAATGCAAAACACTGCTACAAGTTTATCACCAACACTTTTTTCTCCACACTTAATTCAATAGCTATCAAATCTTGCCAAGGAGCGCCTATGATGGTGAAATAAGATCATGATGAAATGTCAAGAATTTGGGATGAGATAAATGGCTACAATGATTATTAGGAAATGGTCATTTTGGCTAACAAGAAGTTCTAAATGTTAACATGGTAATGGCATGGCTACAACACATGAGTTTGCTGAAAAGTTTGCATACTTTATGTTTGAACTGTCAGTTGCTCAATGATGTTTTAGAGGAACCAACACTCCATCCTTGGGCTTCTTTGGGTATTTGGTTCCTTCCATTTTTGTTTGGAGCCATTTGTTTTACACTAGGATTCATTGTCCTCTTAGCTTTCTTGGAATTTTCTCCCCCACTTTTCTAAAGAGTAAAATATTCATTGGATTTTACTACTAAGGCCAAATTTTACTTTCTCACTGAATGAGATGTGTTACATCTAGTATACTTGATTGGTGGAGTATGCTAGGTTTCTCTTCATTTTCTCGTTGAATGAGATGTGTTACATTCAATGCACTTGATATGTGAAGCATGTCACATGGCCATGCTGCATGAATGCCAAACATTGGCTTTTATTATTATTTAGGATAAGGAAAGTTGTACTTTGGCTATGGGAACATGATTAAGGAGGGATAATAGAAGTGATGTGAGGTAAGCACTATTGACAAGATTAAACAAGCTAATTGAATCTCATGCATCAAGATCACATGGTATCTTATTGCTACAATGAGTTGCACCCTTGCAATGACTTTAGGCTTCATCCTACAAGCACAACTCTAAGAGGATAAGAAAATAAGCCAAATAATACATATGTTACAAGAGATTTCAAATGAACATATGCCATAATAAGTACAATATAGGTAGCTATAGGCTATAAATGGTACAACATGAGTAACTTGTATTTTCTTTCACATATTTTTAAAAGTTTTGTAGTTCATTTGTTGTGCTAAAAAGCAAAGAAAAGAGATAAGAGGTTACATAGGCTCACTTGTTGTAAGCCGCAATAGTTATTGGCACCATTCATCTATCCAAACCTATAAACAAAGGCCAACAACACTAAAAGCAAACATGTTAATGTTAGATGTAATCAAGGTCATGTGAAGGTTTTTATGTTTCCATGCAAGGGTTTGATGATGTATTGAGTAGGCTAGGTTTTGGTGAGGAACTTGGTTTCAAAGTTTTCTCCTCACCATTATTGAAGGAAATGGGAAATCCAACCAAGAAATCCTCTATGATGTCTTGACTTCAAGGTCAATGGTAGTTAGGGCATTCTAAAGCATTAAGGGTATATGGCTAAAGCATTTTAGGCTCTTGGTTTAGACATTTGAGGATAACTTGGTTAAACAACATCACCATAGGGTCCAACTAGGTTCAAAGGTAGATTGAATTGCACCCATGTGTCCATGTTCAAACCTTGCAATTCAACCAAAAGCACATTAAGTGGCATTTGTGCAATGTACTTGTTAAACAATGTTAAAATACTTTAATAATAGAAAAATAGGTAAAAAATAAGATCCAAAACATAGTAAAACATTGCTAAGCAGGGTAGAATAAGTTAGAGAGAGATCATACAAGGTAAACTAGGGCTAATAAAGGTAACATGAGATAGGAACAAAGTAAAAGGAGGTAAAATAAGAGAGAAAAAGGGTTATACCTAAGTAAAATTAGATTAAAAAATACCAAAAAGGTTAGAATAGTGTTAAATGTTTTGAAATGTTTTTTATTTTACTTTATTATATGTATATTATTTTATTTATCAACACCAAATTCCTATTAAATTTTCCCTCAACATAGCCTCGATTATAATCGTTGCTTATTTCCTTTATAAAATATGGACTTGAGTTAGCAGGATCCCCAATCTAGGTGTTGGTTGAAGTTAAAAATATTTTTTTTATGTTTTACTTTGGTTTCAAGGTTAATCCATGCTCTAATGATTACTTGCTCTTATTGTTCACAGGTCTCGGGTGATGGTAGTGATGGCTTTGGTAATGATGTTGATGGTGCTTCTCCTTCTCCTTCAATGGCTTAGTTTTGTCCACTAATAGAATCTTCATACTTTTTTGTTTATTATTTTGGCTATCATAGCCTTGGGGGTTGTACTAATTATTTTTCCATTATCTTATTGCACTATAATGATGTTATATTTTTGTTATTGTTTCAACACATTATGTGATCATGGCCATTAGTATGGACATTTTTGCTTGGTCATAGGTTAAATTTTTTTGTTTTTATTTGTAAAGTTATATATATATATATATATATTATTTTACTTTATATTTTCTTGCACAAAAGGCTACTA
Organism: Gnetum montanum; assembly: GCA_015680685.1. NCBI lineage: Eukaryota > Viridiplantae > Streptophyta > Gnetopsida > Gnetales > Gnetaceae > Gnetum > Gnetum montanum. The sequence continues at coordinate 119,049 of MNCI01000002.1, forward strand.
GTTAAAACAATAGGGTTGTGAAGTAAAGTGACGATAACATGAGAAATGTGAAAGTGTAATTTTTAAAGTAGAAACCAAAATATAAAATCAAGAAGAAAACTAATCCACTTGAATACTAAAGAGATGAAAGGAAGGCCACAAGTTTACCAGTTTTAGGCCCTGCTAGGCCATCTTTTCTGTTTGGTTTCATGTTTTCTATTTTTTATGGTGTTTTATGACTTTCAGCTAAACAAAAAGAAAATAAGCATGAGGTTATAAACTAGACATGGAAATAAAGATCATAGATATAATGCAAAATGTAAAAGATGAAGGTAAAGCTATGAATTAAAGGATACATCATAGGGTATAGGGTACAAGGTCAAGAAAGTAGGTAGAGTATTCAATTGAAAAAGTGCTTTTTAATCTTTGATAGATTAGGAAATGTGTAAGGTATTTTTTGCATGATTTTATACTCTCTATTCCCTTTTCTTACCATGATAAATGGGACTTCATCCCATGATTCATTTATGGCCCTTGCATTGTTGAGTTTTACTTGATCAATTTCATTAGACTTTTCAACTATGTTTTGGATTACGGGAGCTTCTTCTTGAAACTCCACCTTAGATCCTTATTCTATGTCAACATTATTAATAGACAAGGGAGATGTGTTGTCCCTATAGATAACAATATCATATCCCTCGTAAGGTAGATAAATTTCTTGATGGATGTGGGAAGATAAAGTTTGTAGTTTGGCTAACCAAGGTCTCCCTAGGATTAGGTTAAATCTTGGTGTCTCTTCCACCACAAGGAAATTAGTTGACATGGGGAACTATTTCCTAGCTATGAAATCCAACAAAACTAACCCTCTCACCTCTACATGTGACCCATTGAAAGATTTTAGTCTTAAGTTGAAAGTGATCTGAATGTGTTTGGCTAAGTCCAAGAATTCTACTATAGGAAAGGGGATAACATTAGTAGCTACCCCATTGTCCACATGTACATGATGTACCTTATACTAGCTGACTCTTATCATTATAAATAGGGAAGCTCTTGAAACCTCATCACTTTGTGAGTTGATCTTTCCCTCATTGTCCAAAATGTTAAAGTAGGTAACCTCTTTTCTTCTTTAGGTGAGAGTGGTACTATTACTGTGTGTATAGATTCTTGGTTAGTTGGGATATCCTTACTAATAGGAATAGAAGTCAACATATGAACTAAGGCTTTACAGTGGGCATGAGAATTGATAACTAAGTCATATAAGCTAAGTGAGGTGTTCTTCTATTTAAGTGAGAGCTTATCCTACTCCATGGCAGTGAGAAAGTCTTTGTCATTGTTCATATTTGTTTTGTTCTTTTTGCCTTTAACTTTCTCCATTCTACCCAATATTTTCACCTCATGTTTGAGCATTTGTGGCTTAGGCCTCTTTCCCTTTTCTTATTGTTTATTGTCCCCCTGAGGTTGACTCATTACACAACTTGAGCATCAAAGCTCATGGGTATGGCTAAAGTGGATTTTGGCTTCAGTGGTCCTACTTTGTTCCACACATTTGTTTTCATATTGTTTGTAGCTCTTGGCTTAGGAGTTGGCTTCTTACATTATTTTGTTAACGACTTCTTGTTATCTAGTTATGAGGGGATTAAGGCATTGACCATCACAGGAAGACGTTGGTTGTCTTGAGTTGTGGGCTTAATAGTGGTAGGAGGAGGCACTCTAATAACAAATGGTTTTTGGGAGGTTTTGGTGATGGTATCCTTTTAAAAAAAAAGGAGTCCTTAAACTTGACAAAGTTGAAGCCCTTTCATCATGAGAAGGCATCCTAATCACAAATAGCTCCTAGGTAGGTTTATGATTGTTGTTAATATTGAACGTTGCAATTGTATAGGGATCATTATTAGCATCCAAGGGATCCTTGTATACCAACATGTGTTTGTTTTAGGGCCTAACATGGTTGGAAGTATCTAATACTAACTCTCCATTGTCTATCATCTTTTGCAAGTCATCCTTTAAGGGCAAGTAGAAATAAGTAGCATGACTAGGTAATTGATGATAGTGGTAGAATCAGTCTACTTTGAAATATTTTAGCACCAGTGGATCATCCTTGGTTGTTATAGTGAAATCCTTAGTGATGTCACATAATTGATAATACCTCTTATGGGAATTATCAATCATTTGCTTATAATAGATTCGACCACTTTTGAGCAACTAGTCAAGGAGCTTAGACAATTTTAAGGGAAACTTTGTGTATTTTGGCTGATACGTTTTCTCAAAGTTAGGCCTAGACTGGCTAGAGGTAGAGGCTCTAGACATTAAAGTTTGAGCAGTGATGGTTGGGGCCTTTGGTTGATTTATTTTTGGCCCTTGTGTCGTTTTGGTCTCTTTGGCAATAGTGGTTATGGCTATGTGGTTTTGCTTCCCTTTGCTCCTATTCTTTTGTGTATATTAATTCTTGTATGCCACATAGGCAAGATGATGGTTGGCATTAGCAACATCATTTATGTTCTCAATTTATGAGAAAGCTTGACTAAGGGAACATCAGTCTAAGTAATAGAGTTTGAACTTAATAAAGTCATTAACTACCCCTTTGAATATGGCGAGAAGATGTGTCTTAGCTATGGGTTTGGGAATCTCATTGAGAAGAGCATTCCATTATTGTATGAACTTCTACACAAATTCAGGAACCCCTGCTTAATCTTCATCAATTAGTTAAGAGTTGTATCAAGTTTTAAGTTATACTTGAAATGGTTAACAAGCTGTGAAACTAAGTCCTCTAGTGAGGTAATGAACCCTCTAGGTAAAGCATGGTACCAATCCAAAGCTTTCTTAGTGAGGGACATAAGGAAGATATGCATGAAGGTATGAGTCCAAGCATATATTAATAAGCACTCAAAATGGAAGTTAATGAGATGTGCATTAGAATCACCCTCACCATTGTACTTGGTGAATTTTAGAATGGGAATGCCTAAAGGAAGATTGATTTGAAGGATGGTAGGACTAATGGGATCATCTTGGTGGAAGTCCATTATTTTGACTATTTAAATGGTAGAAGCCTTGAGCTTATGCAACTCTTCAGTAAGGTCTTGGATCATTTGGAAGGCTTTATCCAAGCCTTGGGGAATTTTGATGGGTTGTGGGCTTTGTAGGAATGGTTGTAGGGGAAGTTAGGGGAANTTGATGGGTTGTGGGCTTTGTAGGAATGGTTGTAGGGGAAGTTAGGGGACTTGAGACCATGTGATGGGTAATGGCAATGATGGAAGATGTTAGAAATCATGGTTGTAGGAGGGTTAAATAGTGAAAAGGAAGTTTGTATTGGTACTTAAGAGATAAAGTGGGAAAATGGAGTATGGGATGCTTGAGTAGCTTAGGGTCTCATTGAGGGATCCATCGAGATAGAAAAATGATGAGATGTGGTAAACACCATGGGTGATGGTTGCGTAAAGAAAGATTATGTTGAAAAGACATGGATGAGAAGAGGGAGATTGAATAAGGCATGGGTTGTGCCTAGTGTATGGCTATGATGGATGTTGAATCAACAATGGTAGGATGAATTGGAGAAGAGAAGGGTTGGGAAACATATCCCATCATTAATGTAGAAGATGTAGATTGGATGCAGTTGTTTGGGTAGCTAATTGTTGGAAAAGGTTTTTGATGAAGGTATCTAGCTCTAGTTTAGCCTCAACCTTATCTGACTCTTCATGTTGACCCTTCGCATTAAGCTCCTAACTCTATTTATCAACATCTATGAGTTGTATGAGCATGTGTGTGTAGAAATCAATAAGGGGAATTTTTTTCATATGGTGATGGGATGTATTCTTTTCCATCCTAGTGTATTATTTCAAATTAATGCTTAGCATCAAATTTGGAGTGTGGTATGAGTAGACTGACTTGCATCTTAGCATAGAGGAAGTTATAGAACTTCTCATTGGTCATAGAAAAATCTAGGTTTTTGCCCCTTTGCTTAAGCAACTATTGATGCTCAATAATAGTTAAGTCTTTCAGGTCATACAAACAGACTCCATCCTTGTTTGGCATCATGTAGATAAGGTTGAGTGGCAATATGGTGGATTAGTAAAAATACATCAATGAAGTATTAATGATTCTTAGCATAGAAAGGTTGTAGCGTTAATGAGAGTGAGAGTTGTAGCATCAATGAAAACTTGAAATTTCCTAAGTTTGTCAATGTTGGAAAATTAATAAGGGGTTCCAGCATCTACACTAAAACTAAAATAAAAAATTATTTTTAGTTAGTTTTCTATAGCGTATAGTGGAAAGGGCTATTGTGCACTATCATAACAATAATAAAAATAATTTTTTGAAGTTGCAGGTTATATAAAGAAAGGGCTATGTTGCAAATTGCATTGTAACTAATGATGGAAAAAGGTTTCTTTTGGCCAAAAATTGGTTGTAGTGTACTTACTATAGTAGGTAAAGCCAAAAAATAATTTTTGATCAAACTATTAAAAGCACGAAACAGTAAAACACTGCAATAGATTTAGATGAAGAAGTTAGATGAAGGCCCTCCTTTTAGCATCAAAAACTATCCTAATGAAAAATATCGGTGCTAGAGGACCAAAGATCTTTATCTAAAAAATTTAGCTCGTAGATTCATAGGTCTCAAAAAGGATCTAAAAGTACCTCAAACAATTTAGAAGATTACTTGAGGACTTGAATGTTTGTTACCGAGTGTTAACAAAATGTAAACGAATGAGGAAATATTTGTTAAATGAAATAAAAAATAACACACAATTGTAGATAATATAGAAGAAAATATGGCACAACATTGCCAAAAATTTGTAATTAAATTTTTAAAAATGTTATAACAAATAGGTTTCAAAAATATAAAATTGGGCTTTTTCAGCCTATAATTGCAACAATGGGCTTGCATTCTAATGGAGGAGGTAAGATGTGTCATGTAGTCTTCTCTCATAGATTTGGGGTTGCTTAATCCAATGAAAAATTGATTCTTAATGGCTACTACAGAAATTTGATGATGGTTGTTTTGGACTCCTAGGCATCTACACTACTTGAAGGTCTCAAGTTCGATGTGAATGTAAAATGCCAAAAGGTCTTTACGATGAAGTAGATTGTGGTTTAAATAGACATTTGGTTCTTGTTTTATTGCCAGTTAATCTTATCATATTGTTGATTGGTTTCTAGCACCTTCTATGATACGTGGAATACTTGCATGCACTGTCCAAATAATTTTATCTAATTCTTTACTCTCTAACGCTACCTTTGTATGTTGTTTAGCATTAGCATTAGTAACATGAGGCCATAATGCTAGCATCTTTGGGGAAATAAGGAAATTATGTGTACCTTTATTTTTCTACCATATTTCAAAGAATTTTGGCCATGGGTTATAATAATAATAATATGAATATCTTTAGAGGTGTTTCAAGTTGTCATATTTAACATCCTAAATGCAAATCCACCACTACCCACCTTTCTTAAACATAATAATGATTGGGCTCACCTACTGACTATTAGCTACAAGAAAGATGAATCCAACTTTCAAGAGCTTTTTCACCTTCTTCTTTACTACTTGCTTTAGTTTGGTATTCAACCTTCTATGTGGTTTTCACTTGGGCTTAATGTCAAAGTTCATGTAGATTCTATGCTAGAATATGCATGAATCAATACTTGTGATTTTATCATATGACTAGGAAAAGTTTGTTCATCACCTCTTTACCACATTCATTTTTGAGATGAGAATTTATGATTACTAGTAACGATTAGTGTTTGGTAATCCCAGCAACGTTGCACTAGTTCAGGATGTGTATGGCATGTGGGAACAAATACTGGTGTTAGGAAAATTAGAACTTAGTTAATGAATAGTCAAGGTAAGTTAGTCACTTAGTTATCTTTCCCTTTCCCTTATTAGCATAAGACATCAAAAAGATAAAAGTTATAAAAATCATGTACCACAAGCTTACTTAACCATACAACTGTGAAAATACAAGTAAGTTTGGGAAGACAACGATTGATTAACCCTGAGTTTTCCATTAAGGTGTGTAAGCACTTAGTCCTTGGAGTTCGACTGGATCATGCGTGAGACGCTCGTATTCATATGGTTGAGTGTAGGGGTACCTTGTCACTAATCACTGGCACCGTTGCTGGGGACTTAGTTGTTTGTGCGCTATGTAGAACATAGGAAATCATCCATATCGTTGGAACGTTAGAAAGAACCATTAGGGTTAATCAAAGGAAGATAAGAAAATGATACATCGCACATTGAACTAGACAAAAATGTCTTCTTCTTCACATAAGAGAACTTCACCACCTAGGACTAACACAAGAGATAGTTGGCGACATCCTACACGTAACCAAGATCCACCAGTTCCTCAATAGTTTTGGGTAGTATATACTCATCATAATAAGTATGTACTTGATTTCACCTTTATTCTCCACCAAGATGAACAACTGCATTGGAGAGACTTGAAGGGTAACATAGTATTTCCTGCAGAACAATTAGTCCCCAACATGCTCCTTCATGCTCTCACACGAATAGGCATGCTACTTTTATACATGGAATATGTTGCATGCGATCATGAAACAAGGGACTATCATCCCACAGAAGCGCAACATCGAATGGACTTGCGATAGGAGAGTTACCACACATCCTTGAAGGGTAAATGGCCCCATAATGCCCTGCACATTTTAAGCGAAATTGGGGATGGTGAACGTGCTTCAACAAGTTCCCCACCAAAAAATGTTCCCCCTCCTAACCATGGTTAGGAGGTTGTGTATTAGAACCTCCACTCCATGGTTCACAACTCTGGTTCTGATCCCCATGAACATGAAGTGTTCAATGAGGGAACACAAACACGCGATAAGGGCAGACGTTTTGATCATAATAATGATCAAGGCTAAGATCACTGAAGAGAAGGTAGAAAACATCACCATGGTGATGGTTCTCCTTCTTCTTCACCTTCATCATCACATTCACCCTCTCCTTAGATGTTCGGACGCAGTCATAAGGAAACTAATCATGAGGGTAAAGGAAAATAGAGTGAAAAACATCGATGAGACAGTCAAGAATAAGGATGAGGGCACTCTAGGAAATCAAGGCATAGAAGAAGGGAGAGTTGGGAACCACGTAGACACCATAGATGTTATGAACAAGATGACCATGAAGAACCCCTACTTGCAACTAGAAGCATGTTAGATATAATGGAGGTCATAAGAGTTCCAACAAGGCATGAAAAGGTTAGTAGGATCAAGAGGTTAGACATGAACAATATCCCACGATGTGAAGGGGGATACAACGGTGATCCTCAAAATCACTTGCAAGCATTCCACGATGCATGTGCCTTGCAAAACATCAAGAACGAATGGCAAAAATTGAAGTTGTTCCCAAGGACACTAGTGAAAGAAGCGGAAAGCTGGTACCAATCCTTAGAACCAGAGTCCATTCAGAGGTGGAGTACATTGTCAGAACTGTTTAATGATAAGTATCAAACGTAATCTCAAGTGTCTAACCTATGAAAGAAAATCCAAGGATGGAAGCAAGGAAATCATGAACCCTTGGATGTTGCCATGGGTCACTATTATGCACTGTTACATTGTTGTCCTAGCCATGGTTATTCACAGTGGGATCAACTACGCCATCTCGTGGATGGACTTAAGCATGAAACAAAGAGAACCCTTAGAATGTATGCCCAAGAGAGATTATTAGAGCTTAGGTCTCATCAGGTTCATAGATTGCCAGAGTAAGTAGCTAAAGAAGAAGGGGAGCTACGTAAGAGAGAAAGTGTGGAAGAATACAATCGAGACCCTTCCCTTCAGAAAAAGGGAGTAAGATTTTGTGAGGAGGAGGAAGAGTTACCACTCGAAGAGATGGTGAATAGAAAAATTTTTCCACTCAAAAAGTTAATAACAGAAGTACCGACAAAGGTAGATCAAATGTGGGACTCCCTGGATAGTAGGTGTGAAACTGTTCTTAAAATCATAGAGGAGTCTAGGGAGTGAGGTAGTGACTATAACGAAAAGAAAAAGAGAGAAGTGGAAAATGCACATAACAAAGGTAAGGGAAAAATGGTCATCACTGAAGAGGTTGTGGATTCAGACACAGACAATGATGGCGGATGTGAGATATGCCAATATGACCATCCTAAGGGATGTTGCCCAGTGATCTCACATCTACAAGAGTCTGGGGTGTATACACTCAACCCAAGACTTAATAAATAGCAAGCACCTCGATGGTTACCTTATCCCCAAGGTAACCCAAGGTAGTTATACCAATCTTTAATGTATTATCCAAGTGGAACTCCACAACAAATCATTGAGCAACATCAACAGTGGCAATACCCACAGTCATGGGGGATGCCACCACCAAGGCAACAATACCCCTACTGGCAACCAGATCCATATGGCTACTATGTGCAGCATCTAATCTCTCCACGTGATACCACAACACCACTACCAAGCTCAGGAGTATTATAGAAGTCCTTCTCCTAGGGGAGATAACCCATAGACATACCATCCTCCAAATCCATCTACAACTCTCACACTAATAGCTCCATTACTACTTTCTCCAGCAATGTAGGGGGAACTCCCCACTCAATCACAGCAACATAATGCCACAAGGGTTGTGCATCCTCAACCCATAGTTTGTTCTGAAAACCTTACAAAGAAAAGACCTTTCTTCAGAACCAATAGTCCAACCAAGCTTTCACAACTACAAGAAGTTGAACCTCTAAATGCCTCTCCATCAAATAAGGCTTTAGATCTCTCTTCAAAACAAACACTGAGCTCAACGCATACGGTTATTTTAACACATGTCGTTACTGACTGGATTAAGGTGGGCTACCTTCCCAGGAAATTCTCTAATCCTAGAAGCCCTCTAATCTATCTCCATGTAACTTGGAATGAACCATGTAAAGCTCTTTTGGACTTAGGTTCTAGAGTCAACTTAATATCA